>JAJMRT010000104.1:0-51278 GCA_030558065.1 Geotrichum phurueaensis
TCTTTCACCTGAGTCGTATTGGCGCTGCCACTCTTCTAGTAATGCTTCAACCGCTGATTTTTTCACTTCCTTAGTCATTGACCAAAATTCTTGCCATTTTTTATCATATTCTCTGTTATCACGGTCAGTTATCCAGGGGGGCTTGCCAGGCGGCAGATCTAGTGTCCTCAGAAAATCTGGATCACACAAGCGCTTCATGAAGGGCAAAAAAAAAAAAAAAAAAAAAAAAAAAATTGGACACATTTTAGCAAAAGTATGAAGCGTGAAGTGAGGTAATACTATGTATAATTGAAATTGACAACAGGCGTTAGTGGTTTAGCGGTAAAATTCGACGTTGCCATCGTCGAGCCCCCGGTTCGACTCCGGGCTAACGCATATATTTTTGTTTTTTTCAGTTCTATGTATAGACTATACTTGTTTTCATTTTTACATAGAAAGTTCACTTTTTTAGCCAACAAAACCTTGATCAATTTGTTTATTTTTTTTTTAAAAAAAAAAAAAAAAGAATAAAAGAGGTCTAGGTTTTCTTTTTGATCGTTATTTCTTTTTGAACATCTTCTTCATTTCTAAATAAACCAGCGGGGTTTTCAGCCAGCCAGTCAACCAACCTTTGGGGCTGGTGGTGATTTGATTGATGCGACCAAAACCTTGCTCTGCTATTTTATTATTGCTCACAAGTACTGAAACAAGGCTATGAAAAAAAAAAATTTTTTTTGTAAACTCTATACCCCCGTAAACCAGCTACCCTATTGTCAATAATGTTTCACAATTTGTTTATAAATTTGCGTTGTGTGTACAAGCCTTACAGAACAGGCGTAAGTGGATAACGTAGTGAAGTTCGGTTTACAGCTTTTGTGTCACGCTTGCTTCCCGACCTTTTTTTAAAAAAAAATTATTTTTGTGCTCAAGGCTTAATTTTTCACTTGAGTCTAGCACTTTGAATATTTAGGCTCCTTGACCCGCTCGACCGCTAGTTGAACGAGTGCCATTAGCTCGTTTTACTGTTCTACAGCTGTAGAGCTTAGACTACAAGTGGTAAATAGAAGCAAGACTAAAAGATTAATCCATGACATGTTTTACTATACATAGAACATGATGATAAAAAAAAAAGTATATAAATAATAATAAATTAAATTACTAGTTCTTTTGTCTTTTGGGATCCGAAGGAGGCGCCATGTCGCTAGTCGGTGTTCTCTTAACACCAATGACGGGAGGCGGTGCCATAGAACCACCAATACTTTTATTGCCGCCACCAAGCTCTAGCACGCCCGGCCGCTTTGCCGCCTTTGACGGGTTGATCTGCGTAAACGTACCACTCTTGAACCATCGGTCCTCTTCCTCAGCCTTACGCTTCTGTGCCAAACGACTTGGGTCAATCAATTCAATCCCCTGCACGGGTGTGAAGGAAAGAGACGATGCCATACCACTATTCATGAGGTCCTGAGCAGCGCTATTGGGTCGCTTGCCGCTGTTTAGCAAATGGCCATTGCCTCCGGGAATGACAGATGAAAGACCATTAAGGCGGGCCTGCATACCTTTAGACATGCGCGCTTTTGTCTTGTTATCAATTTTGATTGCTCGTATCGACCCCGGGTTGTTGCTGCTACCAGAGCCACCAACACTGCTCGTTAGACCACTAAATGACGACTCTTCTTCGCCATAAGCCGCCTCGCTCTCACCACCAAACGTCATACGATTGCGGGCTTTTTGTAATTCAGTTTGTTGGAATTGTTCTTTAAACTTGCGAATACGTTTGCCACCCCGCTTTTTCGACGGCATATCCATGGGAATGGGTAGAGCCTTAGGTGCCTTATTCTCCGGTGGTTCAAGCAGTTTTTCAATGCGTTGATTGATCTGGTCTCGCCATGCACGACCCTGGGCACCGTCACTGGCCGAGTGCGCAAGGTCAACACGGGCAGCCAGGACCAGTTTACCTGAGACAATGCGCATGGCCTTTTGCCGGTATTCAGGCGCAACTGACTGGATAATATTGCTATGATACAAAAACCCTTGTTGTCTAATACCCGTATGGCCAAAGCCAATGTTCATTTGTCTCCGCGAGCCCAGCGCGGCAATGTTGGAATTGGGCGTCTTGGACAGGCCTAGCAAACCGCCACTGAAACCAATAAGCTGCGCCGCCGTATGCGGCCCAACAACTTCAGCGAGATTAGGAGCAAAAACATTCATTCGGGACGAAACAAATGCTGTAATCCGAGTTTTTGCATTGTCCAAACTAAGCACGAGGTCGCACGCCCGGAAGAGGGACTCGAGCTCGGCAGGTGCCAGATCCTGGCCCTTTGACTCGAATGCCGACATAGTGATGATCATAAACGTTGCGCCAGGCAGCAAACCCTTGAGAGAAGTCGAAGCAATATCATTCACCTTATTACCAATTGCCATGACTGCGTTCACATAGTCGACTGGTGCCGGCACGAGGCTCTCCAACTCCTTAAACCGTTTCGCGTAATGCTCCTTCACAAACTGATGTACAACAAGAATTTCGCTGTCAATCTCCACGGAATAAGAGTTTGCCTCCACAAGTAACTGGTACTCAGGATCCTTTTCCGCGTTGTTGGTGGTTGAAAGGTGCGAGGTGTTTTGAGAGTAGGTCTCGATCTGGTCTAAAATGGGTGATAACTTGAACATTAAATTAGATACACTCTTAACATCATCAACATGCTTGAAATCAAATCGTTCCACAAGATCCTGAGCAGTAACGTCATCACCACGTTCTATAAGATCGTCAAACTTTGCCACTGGTGGTGCTGGTTGTTGTGATTGCGCCGCGGCTGGAGGCGCATCTGTAATGTCAGTGTCTTCATTCTTGGTAGTCGATGCCTCCACAGCTTGGGTTACAAAGCTATCAGGGTTGGTATCAAACGTCAGTTCTTCTTCCTGTTCCTCATCACTTTCAAGATCTGCCAGTAGCTCGTCTGCCAAAGACATTGTTTATCGTATGGTCTATTAGGTCTGTGTGTGTGCAGGTATGTGTGTAAGTATTCAGACCAAGTGAATCAAAGCTAAGCTGAAGGGTCTAGCACAAGGTTCGAAAAGTTTGTGTGGGATACGTTGGGTATTAAAGTCAAGGTTAGGTTTCAACTTTTTGCTTTTCTTGTTTACTTTCTTTTCACATTCAGAGAGATTCAGCACGTTGCAAATTCATAATTTACACAAGCACCCACGCCAGCATGTCGCATGCCGCCAAAAAGAACAGTCGATTTGAGCAGGAGCGCGATGCGCTGATATCTGAGATTGCAGTTGTATGGTTCATTTTGTTTCCCCTTTTTTAAACGTTATGTCTTCCCCTAAACGCGAGATTAACACAAACGTATTATATTACGTATAGTCCATGAACAATGTCCTCAATAACTTAAACGCGTTGAACCGTTCGTTGGAAGGCGTTGTCGCTGTAGGCAAGGACTTTGAATCGGTATCGCTGCTTTGGAACAACTACTATGATGGTCTTGCCCGGATTGAGATTCAGCAACAGCGGGCGCAAGCAGAAGCCGATGCGCGCGCAGCAGCTCAAGAAGCCGAGAAAAATGGCACCAATACCACTAATGATAACGACGATAATGAAACAACAGCAAATGATGCTAAAAATTAACGGACTAGCAAAAAGTTCTATACTATTAGATAATTATTTATTATGCACAAAAATGAATTATTTAAAATAAAGTCATTATGGATCTTAAAGGATGATACATTTGGACTTTTTCTTTTTTTTTTTGGGTTTGCCAGGTGATGAGGAAATAATCTCTAGCTTCCGGCTCTTTTTTACAGACACTGCGGGCTGGACTGGTGCCGGCTTGGCTTTGGGCTCCTCTGGTGGCGGGGCAGGCGGCGCAAGTTCATCTGCTAGTACCACGGATATAGCTGTATTAAATACGTAAGAGATATTCTGCGATAACCTGGCTGAACACTCTATATACTCGATAGCTCCAATCTGCTTAGCAGTTAGCTTTCCCTGCTCCGGCGTGATTAGCGTCCGGACTGATGCGCCAGGATTACGCAAGTCGCTTTTCAGGCCCACGAGAAGAAACGGAATATCGGGACAAAAATGAGAAACTTCAGGCACCCACTTGTCAACTACATTGTCGAGTGAAGTATGCGAGTCAATTGAAAAACATACCAGTAAGACATTGACCTCTGGGTAAGATAAGACTCTAAGCCGATCATACTCTTCCTGTCCAGCAGTGTCCCAGAGCGCCAATTCAATTAACTTGTCATTAGGAGCCTTGACAGTTGTTAAATAGTTTTCAAAGACTGTCGGAATGTAAGTATTGGGGAAAGTGCCGTAGGTATAAGTGAGCATTAAACAGGTCTTACCGCAGCCACCGTCACCCACACATACCACCTTGACCTGATAATCGGGCCGCTGTTCTAACTCGGGCTCCTTTAAAGGTAGGTCTTGTTCTTTTGAATGTGGCTGTCGGTCATGCTGTTGAGCATTATCGTTTGGTTTTTGTGTTTGTTGGTTTTGTTGGTGTGAAGAAGAGGTGTTCAGGCTTTGTCTTTGGAGATCGGGTTCAGGAACCTCTCGTAAACTTTTATTCTGGACAATGTCGTGGACTGACTCAACAGATGAAGAAGAGGAGATAGATATAGGTGAGGAAATGCTGGTTTCATTGACATGTTTTGACGCGTAGTAGGCTGTTGAAGAGGATCCTGGAGGCTGGCTTGTGGCCTCATTTCTTTGCATGTAATTATTCGAGGCGGATGCATGCTGGCTGTACGAATGGCTTACCTCGAAAGGAGTGGTTGGTAGCGGTCGCGAAGACATTGCTCTGCACAGAAAAACTGGGATGCAAAAAAAGCTATTAATCAATAGAACGTAAGTCTGCCTGATATTTAAGGAAATACACTTGGAAAAATAAAATAGAAACAACAAAGTTCGGTAAAGAAAGAAAGAGAATGATTAAAAGCAGAGTTTTTTTTTTTGATTTTCTTTTTTCTATTGTTTACACTTTGCAGTTTTAAGGTATTAGCAATATGAGCCCTAACCCCACTGTGCTGATTGTGACACCCATCAAGAACTCACATCTTTTAATGCTAAAAAAAGATCTGTATAATGATTATTATATGTTTAAATGTGTGTGAAAAAGTTTACAAACCATATGGGCAAAGATCTTTCAGATTGTTGAATTATCTCTCTGATATCGTATTTCTCAATCTACTAGTTTATAATTGCTATATTTTGGCTTCAAAAAAAAAAAGGTTTTAATTCGGTTAAATCTATCTAGTGATATTTTAAATCTATTACTTAGACTAAATAGCAACGCCATCACGGCGACGCAGAAATTCAATGTACATGCCCTTAGTCCTTCTTCTACAGGCTTTGCCGTAGTAAATCATGGGAACTGTAAACATGTATACAATGAAACTGATGATTCCAAGCGCAATGTAAGTTTTGCGCGTGCCCTGTTGGTCAAGCCACAGTGAGCATATAAAGGTAAAGACACATGCCAAACCATTGTTGATAACTGAAACACCCACCATGCCCTCCAGAACCATTTCAGGGTAAGCGTCCATCAAATAAGACATAGACAAGTCACCGGCGCAACCCCATCCAAAACCAATGAACCCAAGGCCAAAGTAGGTGGGGACCCAGTTCCAGTGGTTAGCAGTACCAATGCCAAACATCCACAAACCAATAGGCCCAATCACGGCGGTGAGAAATAACAGGTAAAGTCGGTACTCAGGCTCATACAAACCGTTTTTGTATTTGGTGGCGTAATAGTGCACAAACTTGTCTGAGAAAGGACCGCCGTATAAGCAGCCAAAGACAGCGCCAATAATCAACGGGACATTCATAAGGCCAACGGCTGAGTCACTGTAGTTGTACGGGGGCTCGATCCAATCTTCAGACATGGTTGTCATGTAAAAACTCAAGAAGATATCTTGAAAACCCCATTGAATGCCAGCATAAATGACTGGAGGAAAACAAAGCACTCTGAGAGTCAACCAAAGACGCTGAATGTACTGTTTAAATCCAGATCCTTTCAAGTTCACAGCAGGAGTAATGATAGCAATAGACTTCCAGTAGGATATTTTAGTCTCAGGTTCAACCTCTTGCATAGTCGTGTGATGGGCAGTTTTTTCAATGTCGAGCGACTTTTCATTGTTTTCATCAGTAACAACAAGACCAGCGGCTAATTGTCGGGCCTTTTGTCTTTGCTTTCGCTCATAGTCATCACGATCAAAGTAAGTTTCTTGGAAAGTGAAAATCAAAAAGATAAGGTAACCGCCGGAAATAAAAGCACCCCACCAGGCAATCCAGCGCCAACCTGGACCATCTGCCATATAACCGGAGATCAAAGGACCAATGTACGTACCCACGGAAGTGGAAAGAATGTACAAACTGATAGCTGTACCTTGTTGATGTTGAAAGAAAATATCAGAAAGAGAAAGTTGAACTTGAGCTTCAGCAGCAGCTTCTGAAGCTCCCACGAAAAGTTGATTCCAGACACTGTCAGCAGTAGTTTGAGTCACGGCAAACCAAATAGAGCCACCGAGACCAACGAGTGTACAAATAATATAAGCAATTTTTCGTCCATACAAGAATGAACTGGGAGACAAGAGAAAACAAAAGACGCCAATACCGGCAAAGAGAACACCAGCGGCTGTATTCATTGAACCCCAAGAGATTCCAAGTTCTTCATTCATACCATCCTGGGCTGAGCCAGCATCGTTTGAAGTAGCAGCGGTGAGACCAGCCATGAAACAGACAAGAATCATATGCCAGTATTTTCTAAATGGACTCCAATTCAATGGGTCATTTGGAGAGTCCGAGGGCTGAGGAATAAGACGAATCTGATCGCCGTTGCTATCTTTAATAGTTTTGATGATAGAAGAAGAAGAACTTACATCTGCCAAAATATGGTATGTACCGGGAACGCTCTCTACGTCGTCCAGGTCATAGGAGCCATGGTAAGCTGCCATATCCAATGCTATCGAGTTTTTAGAGGAATTTTGAAAGAGGGCTTTTGGGGTGGGGTCAACAAAATGTCGAGAGCAGGTGAAGCAGTATGAGTGCTTGTGCTTTCAGATGTACTCTGATGAATGATGAAGTTTTTTTTGAAAAAAAATTTACTGTAAAAAAAAAAAAAAAAAAAAAAAAAAAAAAAAAAAAAAAAAAAAATTTTTTTTTTTTTTTTTTTTTTTTTTTTGATTAAAATTAAGAGTACCACTTGGCTGTATCCGGATCAACTCACTCCAACAGGGAAAAAAAAGTTTTTCACCAAGCCTAGACTCAAGAAAAAGATTCAAGAAAAAGCCAAGATTCAACCAAAAAAAAAAAGGGGTTTGTGTGCAGTCATGGCATTTTGTGCACCGACAAAAAAAAAATTTAATGAAAAAAAAAAAAAAAATTAACAGGCTGACAGTCCAGATGTCCTGCTTCCGCTAGATAAGCATGAAGCCAGCGGTTCATTGCTTGCATCCTTTTTAGTTGTTTAAACCGGGTCGGCTCTTGTTAAAGGTATCTACTGCTATGAGGTGAAAATGAAGAGTAAAAACAAGATTGGTTAATTTCTACAGAGTGAAAATATTTAATATCCAATATGTTAGTGTCAACGGGCAGAGACAGATAGATTATGCTGATTGTATGGTTTGGCATAGCTGCCAGTTTTAACAGAGACTCCACTTTTTTTTCTTACTATAGCCATATTGCCAAAAACCTGAAAGGTTCAGAATACACCCGGACAAAATGCAGGTGAGTGAATGACGGTAATTGTAATATAGATGGTGACTGCCGTTAACACATGGAGCGTTTATATGTCCATTTATTTGAGTTTTTTTTTTTTTTTTTTTTTTTTTACACCAAAACGGGAGATGTATCAGTGCTCTATCAACTCTTTCTAATATAGGAAAAGCACGCGACTCATCTCATCCGCCGGAAGACAAAAGCGACTAGAGCAGTTTTAAGAAAGTATTGACATATAGGCGTACTTTCATAAAGTAAGCATAAATAGGATTTTTATGGAAATTTTTATTATTATTCTTTATAGTTTCCTATTGGTGATTAGGCTCCGTGGTTTTGACGTAAATTCAAAAAAATAACGTCACAAAAATCACCTGCCAAATAGGGCTTTTTTTTTTTTTTCTTAAACACAAACAGACTAACGGCCATTCACGTTTGTTCCGCTTAAAAATAAAAAAACCATCACCACTGGCATTGGACGATATACCTACCCTTTGGTTTCTATTTTTCTTTCTGTGCGTACTTGAAGGTACTGGCTGTTCTCAACGGTTAAAGGAGGATGTGAGAGAAACGCTCGTAGAATTGTCGCCTTTTTTCCCTTTCCCCCCCTCCCTAAAGCTTGGCTATAACTTGTTGATTTAAACGGGTACCTGCTATCGCCATCTGTAAAAATCTTTGCTTTTTTTTTTTTTTTTTTTTTTTTCAAGGCTACTTTATGCAGGCTCATTGTTAGACCCATTACAGCCCTCTCATTGCAAGTCCTGTGTCTTTATCTAGATGAATGGCACTTAGCAGGTCAATTTTTATTTTAGAAAAAAAAAATTGATTTCCATAAAGAGAAAAACAAAATGGAAATCTTCAGAGCACTCTGGTGGTGGAATCTATAAATGAGATTGTTTAGGGTTAATCCCAAGCAGACGTTGCAATCTGGAAAAAAAAAAAAAAAAAAAAAAAGAAATAATAAATAACTGCTCTTGCTTTGAATGTTCATATCTCTAAGGTTTAATAGAGGCGCTAGTCTATCTTATAAAAATGCCAAAGTGCATACAAGCAAATGCATTACTTTCATATTTCTCTTTCTCTCAAACAGCTGACATAAAACTTGGTTTAATCTGTTCAAACAACTAAACCAGCACTACGCTTTTTTGCAAAGGTGCTACTTCTTTTGTAGACGACGGTGTTACGCTTACAGTGACAAAATCGTAAAGAAATAAAAATGAAAAAAAAAAAAGACATTTAACGGTGAGCATATCCAAATAGATTACAGTCAAGTTGGCCGCGTTATGTATGAAGCAACAGCCCAGAAAAAAAAATTTTTTTTGCTTTTTTATAATCAATATGTATATATATGAAAAGGGACAAAGATCCAATCGGGTTGCATTTATAAGGTGACTTCAAAATCTAATTAAATGAATGGGTCTTGTAAAATCATCATAGTAGAGTCAGACTCTTTCTTACAAAGTATGGCACCGGGGGGTCCACAGCGCTGACAACCGCTGAAAAAAAATCCCAAAAAAAAAAAAAAAAATCAAGCGTCTCCACTAGCTGGACAAAAAGATTTCCTGGATTTGAACAATTCAAAGTATTAGTATTAGCCTATTAATTTGTTGTGTATTCCGGCGTTTCCCTTGGTTAGCAAATGTTGGTTCTGGAAGATTGGGCGCCATCAAGCGCAGAAACTTCCATCACGCGTTGAAAAAAAAAAAAAAAAAAAAATGAATTTGGCATCTCATTGAGATCTCTGGTTATTTATAATGAGATTTTCTTTGTAGTTTTGTTATTGTTGTTGGTGTTGTTGTTTCTATTGTTTTCCATGTAGTTGTGTAAACTCTAAGCGTAGAAGTAGCCAATGAGCTGATTTAATATTGGCACTTTGATCACCAGAGGTCCCGGTAACAGTAACGTTGTTTCTAATATGGTATGGTAACTCCGTTGAAGTCATTACAAGGCAAAATATAGTCTAAGGATTATAATCTGTTGAGGCGTCTTTTGTGTTGTAGTCCTAATCGAATATATACTGGTCAGAGTACAAAACCACAATTTCACCCTTTTCCCACAGCCCAACCTCAATTGTTTTATATATATTACTCTCACAATCTCTTCAAAGTTCCCAACTACTGGCCATCCAGCCAAGCATGACCAGCCTCACCAATTCAAAAAAAAAAACTTCTTGTGAAAAAAACCTAACGAAAGATATATATAATTTCAGCTCTCTATAGCAATATATATATATAAATAGTAATAGTAATATATGAAGAAGAAAAAAATGATCCCATGTAAAATAAAAAATAAAATCAAAGTAAATACACATAAAAACAATAAAGGAAAAAAGTCATTCAAGGTCATGAGGAGAAAAGAAAGGCCATAATAAACTCATAATGGAAACCACTAGCCAGCCAGCCAGTGGGTCGGGGGGTTGTTGTTGTTGTTTTTAGCTTGTTTGCAAATTACCAGATAAAGTCGCCCTGGTACACCTGAGGCTGCGGCTGCACTAGCGTCTCGCCGAGTCCGGCTGTCATGGCAAACGAGGTAGGAAAAACAGTGGCGTTGTTGCTCAAGTACCCATTCGGGGCTGAGGCAGTAGATGCGGAGTTTACGCCCACGGGAGTGTTAATGGCGCTGCTAGTAGTAGTACCGGAGCCAGCTGCCACATAGGTATAGTTGCTTCCTGCGGAGGTGTCTACCTGCACCGATGGCGTAGGTGATTTTAAAGAAGAGGTCTTATTGCGGAAACCAGCTTTGAATGAGGCAAAGGTATCTTCTCCAGCGCTGGGGTTGAGGCTGGTACAAAAGCTTTTAAAGCAATCAGTGTCAATCAGCGATGCGGGCACGTCATAATTTGATACCATCTCCATAAACGCCTTAATGGCGCCATTGATGTTGATACCCATAGCGGCAGCAAGAGCCTGTGCAGATTGCTGCTGCTGCTTCTTGTGCTCAGGCTCCGAATAAGAGAGAGGGGACCCAGGAGTTGACATGACGGAAACAGCACTACCTTTAGCAGCAGGTGTGATATAAGTTTGTGGTGTCGAATTTACTGAAGATGGTGAGCTACTATCCTGGCAAACATCCCCTGATTTTGTAGAAGGTCTGGGCTTAGGGGTGTTGATTTTGTCCATGGTGGCCTCAGCAGAGGAAGTTGAAGACAACTGCGTATCGATAAACACATTCTGAGGACTCAGAACCGGGACAGCATTCACACCAGTTGTGATTGCCGACGACGCGGTGTATGAGGGACTCGAGAGCGGCATACCAGACTGCAGGTGCATGCCATATGGGTTGCTAATGAAGTCACCACTTATTGAGGTGGCAGCTCCAGTGTAGCTAGATTCTGCGGGGCCGGCGGTGACCATCATTGGAAACATGTAAGACTCTTCACCAGATGTCATCTCGTGAGGGGCGGCACCAGCTGGAACCATCTGAATCATAGAGTTGGACTGCATTAAATGAGATGGCAGTACTGGCACCATACCCGGCATGCCTGTAGGTCCCATACTATGAATCATGCCAGGCGGCAAATACGGGTTACCAAAACTGTGTTGATAAATGCCATTCTTGTAAAGAGCAGGGTTGGGACTGTTAGAGTACATTATTGAAGGTTCGGAAAGATGCTTGGTATGACGTCTAGGACGAGAGTGAGAAAGGCACGGTTCAATTTTGTGAACCCGGGCCAAGTGTCTAATAGGAGCGGCAGTGCCACCAGAGAGCAGATATGTTGTTTTACGATCCTTGCACATTGAGCAAATCCAGACCTCCTGGCCGTCTCTGTTCAAAGTAATGCCATCTTCGGGGTTTGTCGTGGAGTAATTCCAAATGTGTGAAGTTCTAGGCCGGCGTTTAGTGATAGGTTGTTTTGAGATTTTTTTCGCATTCTTTGGATCAATTGGTGTAGTAGGAGTTTCTGACAAGGTCATTGTTGAGTCGATAGACAGATGGGTATGAGAGATGGGTGAAGGAGAGTCCCTCATTTCCGGTTTTTGATCAGGGTTACATTCGCTTTTGATCATTGTAAATAATTTGTTAGTACTCTAAGTGTCGATGGGAATATTATAAGCGTTTTTAAAGAATGTCCCAGGCAGGTATACACTTGTAAGTAGTGGGGAATAATGATAAATTTTTATTGGCGAACAAAAAAATAACGGCAGTTGTGAATAGTTTTGCTTTTGAAAGAGGAATTTACAAATAAATGGACATGATGAGAATTGTCGAGTTATTTATATCCGTAATAGTTTAAATCCTGGTAGTATTTTTTTTTTTTTTTTTTCGTTGATAATATTTTTTGTGGTTGAGGAGGGTACGAATTAACCTAAAGTTTAAAATAAAATGGCAGGTTAGGCTGGCCAGATATTTTAGCTTTGTGTTTTTATTGCCGAATTTTTGTATGGCCAGCACAAATGAATGAGAAATAAATAAAATAAAATGAAAATTACAAAAAATAATAATAAAAAGGGTGGTAGGAAGAGTGGCAGAAAATTGAAATTCTCATAAAACCTGGGCATTTTTTGGCTGTTGAGTTCAATGGTGAATAAGTGAAAATATCGATTATTCACAGCGACAATGATAATTGTCAGAACGAGGTTACTCTCATAGTAATAAAAAGTCTACGCTAATCACCTTTTCTTTTTTTCACTATTATTATTATCATCAATAATATTATTATCAAAAATATTATTATTATCATTATTATTTTTTTTGTTTGTTTGGCTTCACACTCAACCAGTGATTATAAGTTATAGCCCCGGCAAGGCTCAATAGTAACAACAGGGTACTTCAATTATTCTGTTGTCTCGTTGACTTGGTGTGCCGTACTAGCCAGAGTCCCTACCCCCAATTTCAATTTATTTCCGCCCTAAGCAATAAGCACTGATCAATTACAAGTAAAGTAAAATCCGGGAACTATTGATCTCTTCTATACCATTAGGTTCAAATCTCCCATCTCAATTCTTTTCATTCCCAAATTTTCATTTTCAAACTTCTTTCATTAAAGTCTTTTTTTTTCTGCCACATAAGAAACCTGTGTGTATCTTGTTTTCACAAAGTCCACAGCAGCGCCACCCGCCTCATATTACAAGTGGTTGTGTAGCTGCTCCGATGAATCTCAACCATCAACTGTCCATGTGAATACACGTGAATCATGTTTAATCTTGTTCCATCATTGAAGATCGGTGCGTAAGCTTGTTTGTGTTTACCTTGGAACTGATTGTAATCAAAGCTTTTGGTGAGAAAAGAAAAATAAAAGCTTTTTTTTTCTTGTTTGACTCTGTTATTTTGCTATCTAATTTTTATTTTATTTTTCTTGTGTGTCTCTCTTTCATCTACTAGTGTTTTTTTGTTGTTTTTGGAAAAAGGAACAGTTTTTTTTAATTGTTTTTACCAGTGGTAGGAGATTTGAAACAAAAAAAAAAAAAAAAAAAGCTGGAAACATTTGCTTTTTCCTAACTCTCTTGCCTGGCAGGTGTAGCATCAATTTTAGCTTTTCAGTTCCATGCATGAAAACTCGTGTTAAAAATGCATACCTTTCCGCTCTAGGCTTAAAATCTCTTTACAATCTGAATCTTCTTTTTTATTCATATTGAGTAAATCTCAGTCCTTAACAGTATATCTAGGACTGAAGGCGTTGAAACTTAAAAATCTATGCTCACGCTAAATTTCTTTTTATTTTGTCTTACTTCACAACGTTGTCTACAATAACCTATAGCAAAAATAAAAAGATTGCAGTGTTCAACTACAACTTGGCCAGTTCTATTCTCAGTGGCTATTTGCTATTAACAAGTTGGATCTACGTAATCGTCGTTTTTTTTTTTTTTTTGAATGTTCTCTTCAATCTCGACTAGATCATTAGTTACAACTATTTTTAGAGGGCAAAAGATGGCAATTTTTATCAAGTCAGCATTAATCTCTCTGCTAATCCTAAGGTAATAACTAGAGTCATGCTAAAGCCAAAAATTGTAGACTATATCAACACATTTTGGGAGCACTGACCAAAGCTTCTACCTTTTTGTTTATAGCATCTACGGAGGGCAAACCGTGTTATAGCGAGGCGGAAAGAAATACAAGAACACAAAGAACATTGGCGCTTATTTCACGTGGTCTTAGTTTGATCTTTTTTTTCTTTTTCACACTTGATTGATCGGGTTCTTTTGAGTCTCTTTTTCAAGAACTATAATTTCATCACCTGAATTTTTTTCTACATTATTTGTCAAAGCTGCTGCGCTTCTATACCTCCTTATATCAAGTAGCCCTGTAACATTGTTTCAGAGACTAATTGCAAATTTAGATGTAAAAAGATTATATTTTTTTACTATTAGAGCCACTTTCTCTAATGTAATTTTGGTGAATACTGATGGTCAACGGGTTGTGTCAGGATCACAGAAAACATCATATAAACGTATTCTTGGAGCTTAAAAGTCCTCTTAAGGTTTTGCGTTTTTAGCGCTGAAATCTACGTTACTGCTGACTAACCCTCATGCAGGATTCTTTTTCACCTCCCAACACCAACGTTTTGTAAAGTCAACAGCCAGTACATGCCGTGAGTTGCAGTTGCTGCTACGAAGACAAACCCTTCAGAGACACTTTATAACACTCCTTTCAGATGGAATCAGGCGATGATAATATCAAAATTTTGGATAAACCCATTGACAAAGTTGCTGCTTCTCAGCGTAAGCTCTCTTTTTCTTTAAGCGACCTTGACTCTGACATCGTGAGAAGTCATGACTCGGAGTATGTCAAACGCATTTTTTTCCCATTTATTTCCCTTTCCAGTCTAACAATTTATTAATATAGAGTCATTGAAATTGTGAGCTCTTCTCAAAAGGATCAAACGAAAGGAATTGTTGAGAACGATCCTATTATGCTCTCATCGACTAGCATCGTATCGTCTTATCCCGCCCAAGCCTTGCAATCATTTACTACATCCTCGCCTTTATTCTCCAGAAGGACACCACCGCCAATTGTTGACTCAACGCACGTTACTGAGCATGCCGAGCCAGACGGCTTGGACTTACTTCCTTCACAGACAGTGCCTAGCACCGGCAATGGCTACGATTTTCGTAGCAAGAGCTTATTTCGATCATCACCCGCCAACTTGAATCGTGACGATGCCACCTCTGCGCGCACCCCAGAACGCACATCCCGATTTGACAATTTGGACTCACTGTCTGTAATCGAATCGGAAATATTCTCGAGCGACCTGCCGGCTTTACAAAAGCCACAACCTGAGCACGTTTACCTTTCTTCATTTGAGCCGGAACCAGTCTGTCAGCAAAGAATTAGTCTGCCCCCATCGTCACCACCAGAAACAGCACAAGATTCTCTATCGTCAGGGTCGTCCTGGGCTTTTCTTTTAGATGCCACATGTGCAGAACAACAGTCGCTTTGTCCCGCCGGCTCGAAGATCCACAGTACCGCCACCATTTCCGCCGCGCAAACAACGCCTAAACCTACCTCTAGATTTGAACCCTTGCCCTCATCCTCGCCCATTTTTGACCTGTCATCCACCAAACGAAAAGGGCGTAGCGTCTCACCTCCTTTGATAAGTTTGGCCGAGAGCCAGCCACCACCAGCGTCCTCCGCAGCAGCTCCACGCAAAGCACGGCGCACACAGACCGAAAAAACAGCCAGCCAGTTCGAAAAGGAGCGGCAGCGCCAGCGTAGGGAATGCGAGAAACAAAGTAAGCTGGCCGATCGCAATTATCAAAAGGCACTTAATGAGGCCAATCGTAAAAAAACCTTAAGCTTAGATGAATGTCTAAAGGAGCTTTGCACAGTTGCGAATAGGGACTTTTTAACTAATTCTTCTCTAGGCATGAAGCTTCACGAGAGTTTAGTCGAGGGCAGTGTCAAGGTTGATTTTATTCCAGCAATAGTAGTTGGAACTTCTGACTGCTTTGATGTCAATGTGTTTTACCTCAAACGCATTGTTACTTCAAAATACGACATCGAGATTGACATGTTTATTCCTGTCGCACGACATATTGCTAACGTGCCGCTGGCGCTTGTTGTAATTGACGTTGCAGAGTTGGGGAAAACGCAGTTTGCAAGCAAAGCCGAGATTGTCCAGTATGTCCAAAACAGTGTACGAGCGCAGCGACCCAATACGCACATGACACCCGAGTGCGGAACACTGGAGGTCATTTGTGTAGTGCAGGGTCTTGCGTCGTTGCTTCGCCAGTCGTTCAATTCGCACAACCAAGAAGTTACCGCTCGCGTACGCGAATTGATGGGCAACGGCGCCGCGACCACGCGGCGCAAGCTTACCGGTAAGCAAGATTCTACGTTAGATCCGCATCTGCTAGATGAGGCTTGTACGGACCTCGAGTTTCTTCACAATTGGAAAGTTGTACATTCCGTGGATCCCGTCAACACTGCAGACTGGGTCATGTCGTTGCTTGCTAACCATGGCGTCAGTTGGTACAAGAGCAAATCTATCGAGGGCATTCTTGCAGGCGGCATTGTCAACGGTGATGTTGGCTACATCAAATCCGGCATTGACCCACGAGACTGCATGGAAAAGTCGCTACAGCAAATTAAATATGTGAGCAACAAAATAGCGGCAAATATTACGAGTAACTACGACAACATGCAGAAACTTGCCGCTTCGTCGCATCTTCTTGACCAACACATGAGTAAGTCGCTGGCCCAATCTATTTGCGTGTTGATCACTAGCGATAATCCAGACCGGATCATGTAAAGACTTATTGATCAGTAGTTGATTACAACCTGCCATTTGCAGAACTTTTATTTATTGCTAGCCCGCGTTATTGTTTTAAAAAAATTAATCAAAGTTTAACATTTCATAGCTCACGTTTTGTGCAGTTGTGCTGAATATCAGAGTGGTCTGTTCGCTGGAATTAGTGTATTTAGCGGCTACCCTAGCAAGGAACCAGCAATTAGACCAAGGGGTAGGCATAACTTTCGCAGATCTGTCAATTTTAACCGGCATTGTTTAATTAATGTTTTTTTATCAGGTTCTCCCTGTCAGTTTTAACTACTCTGACAGCTGATGTGTATTAAATTTGCGTTTCCTAAATGCCAATAATAAACTACTTCTCTTCCACCTCTAGTTATTTTTAGAACCCCCTCCAGCTCTGAAAATAGACTCGTTTCTGTTTTGTTTTATTGGTATTTTTTTTCATTAGACGTTGCTGAATAGTTTCGGTATCTAGTGGGCTTTTATTTAACATACTTGCTTGCTACACCTTGTAGTTGTAGCTGGTGCTTCATAGCTGTAGAAAAGTCCTAGCATGAAAGAAAAAATAAGTACCAGCAACAATGGGCTGGTTATGTCTCAGAATTATTATTTTAAGATACGAGAAACTTGGTCATAGTTTGTTTGATATTGTTTCATTCTGTCAGATTAAAGCTGTTAGCAAGTTGATTTGTATCCCCGTTGTTTCTTGATCAAATTGAACCCTGAAATCACTAACATCTCGATTTTTAAATAGATCTAACTGCTAAAGCAATGATATTGAATTAAAGAGGATAAAATGAAAAAGAAAAAGTTCATACCTTTGCTATAAAACAAATGAATACATTAACATTTGCAGATAAATGCTAGTTTTAGTCAATTGCGTTTAGTTGGGTCTATGTTGTCGAATTGTAAATACAAAAAAAAACTGTATATACTGTAAAAACAGGGTGGTTGGGTTAAGTCCTCAGAGTATGCCCAATCCAAAACATAAAACCAATTTTTTTTTTTTTTGGTTGAACGCCTATAATTAGTTTTGACACTTTGCCTGATAGTTGTCAAAGCCAAAAAATTTGAAAATACTAAAAAATAAAAAAAAATTACTTTTCCATTATTGAAAAGTAGATAAATTTATGTACAAATCTATAGAAGTGATGAGTTGTGCATACCCCGGTGGCCTATTGTTAACGTTTGTTTAACGCTTGGTCCAAGAAGAATTTCGATATTGCTTTGGCATTCATGCTCGACCCTTCGCCTCGCGTTGTGGGTAATCAAGACCCTTAAAGAAATATTTTTATTTCATACCATCCTGATTGTTGTAAATTGAAGTCTATTACATTCCGTTTGTTGGCTGTTGTTTTTTTTTTTGTTTTTTTGTATACTTTCGGTTTTCTGTGTCTGTCTACGGAAAAGGTTTATTTGATAGAACTGAATCTGATCTTGAGGCCGGAGATTGTGTGAGATTTTTGAAAATGTGGCAGTTATATTTCTAGCGCATAGTCTATAGGCAGAACAAAAACTCTATAATGCACGTCTACAAATATGAGCGGTAGGTGACTAAAATATTACTAATGCATTCAATCCATGAGAACTGCCATAATAATAATGATAATAATATTAAAGCTGTTTATTTTCCTAATATCTAAAAACTACAAAATTTAGTATAAAAGACAACTAAATGAAATACTAAAAAATATATAAAAAAAAGCCATTTAATTTCAAATCATCTGCCTCGGCGAGGCTAGTCAATCAATCGTCCCAGCTTGAGGTTTTGTCATTCGATAGAAGAATTCCCATATTTTGAGACCGACTAAGAGCCTGCAACATGGCCGTGGTTGAAGTTTTAAACCGTAACTCAAGGACCAAATAATAAACAATACTAATATAAATCTAATAAAATATTACACTGGAGTATATCAAGTCTTTTTTTTAAGCAAATTCATAATTTGCGTTTTTAGGCGATACCCATTAGTAGAAACCTTTTGACCTAACTATTTCGCCTTGAAGCGAGTTGCAGCAAATAGATCAATTGTGAGTAAATCGTTGTGACATGCAAGCATACGTACGCAAAGCTCGGAAGCCGGCCCCGGGGCCTTTTGTTTGAAAATTATTTGATTCGAATCTTTAGTTCAAAGCATCTCATCGAGACTGATTACAGATGAAACCGTAATTCTTATAAGTTGTCAAGCGCCAGCAAGTATTGAAATCTCGAGGGGTTCTCATAGCTCAAAAATCTCACGCAAATCTCTTTTGTTGCATATATCTTGATTTCAACTTTCAATCAAAAGCAATATTGTGCAGTAAAAGCCATTTAAATTGCTATTTCATTTCCTGAACTCCAATCTTTTTCAAAAAAGCCAGAAAAAAAATATCTTGTTCATGAAAAATTTGTTCCTTTCGTCAAAGCAACAGATCGACAACTGAAATGCTTTTAGACTTGAAATTGAAGCAGAACAAGGGCATAATTTCAACGAAAAAGCTAGTAAACTAAAATTAGAATGCATTGGCAACATAAATATTTCTAATTTTTGAATGTTTCAATATAGAAATGTTTACATGCAAGTTGCTCATTTGCCATTCTACTGTGCTATGTCAAGCTTGATTGCGAAAGATAATATGTAATTGCAAAAAAAAAAAAAGCGTTGACCACTGCCTGTTTTGGAAAGTGTTAAGCCTCACAGACGTCCATTTTAGGGGTCTAAGTGGGACCCGCCGCTCAGAGTTTAATTTTTGATTTTTGGCGTCGGCAACCCAAAAGATCCGCAAGAACAAGGGTCTCGGTAGTTCAACAACAAGAGGAAATTTTGCAGGATAGAAAAAAGCGAGGCGAGTTTAAATTCAAACAAGACAAGTTACGTAGGAATATATCACAGTGTTTAGGGCCTTTAACTATGCCTTAAGCAACAGGTAGCAAGTTACTAGTGCTGACATTTCTTTTTCAATGTAGTCAAATTCAAATGCCAGTGGCGGTCGGGCGAGGTACGTAGGCCATGAACTAGGACAACCAGTCTCATTGAAAAAAAAAAAAAGACAAGTACAACTCTGTAACAATTTACAAAGGTCTGTGTCTGCATGTATGCACGCACGCACTGGGCAGCCTGCACTGTTATTTTTGACGTCTCGAACTAGTCAGTGTGTGCATAGACCATCAACAAAAACTCGTTCCTTTTGTTTCTATAGCGTAGTCATTATGTCTTCAATGTGTCTCATAAAAAAACAGAGCAGGCTAGCTCTCAACTTTTGTATAAATAGATGGTCATTTATTCCTGTTGAAAAATTATCTTTTTTACTTTACGTATTTTGTTTATACATCAAAAAAGCCCATCATCAATCTCACAAATTAGTCCAGGAAAAAGAAGTTGTCTTGGACATTTCCAGTCGTTTACTGATTTAGCCTTTCGTTTCTATATTTGTCCATTCTTTTTTACTGATACCACTCTCTACTCCACATGAAACTTACAAGCGTTATCTCTTTGCTGACGCTTTCAGCTTCATCCGTTGTGTCGGCTTTTCAAGCTTCCGCCAACACCAACGTGGCTATTTACTGGGGCCAAAACTCTGCTGGTGGCACAAGCACACAGTCAAGACTTGCTGATTATTGCGAAAGTGATGCAACTGACATTGTGCTTCTTTCATTTTTACACATTTTCTTTGGTATTGATGGCCTGCCTGAAATGAACTTTGCCTCTGCGTGCAATGATGGTACCTTATTTTCTGGCACTGGCCTCCTGCAATGCCCTACCATTGCTGAGGACATCAAGACTTGTCAATCCAAAGGCAAAAAAGTGATTCTTTCCCTTGGTGGCGCATCCGGCTCCTACGGTTTTACCAGCGACTCTCAAGCAGAGGATTTTGCACAGACTATTTGGGATCTTTATGGTGGTGGTAGCAGCGATACTAGACCCTTTGGCGACTCTGTTATTGATGGTATTGATCTCGATATCGAGGGTGGTTCAACTACTGGTTACGTTGCCTTTTCCAAGAAACTCCGTGAACTGTTCAATAGCGACTCCTCCAAAGACTACTACATCACCGCCGCACCTCAATGTCCAATTCCTGATTACTTTGTCAACAATGTCATCACTCAGTCCGAGGTTGATTTCGTCTTTGTGCAGTTCTACAATAACTATTGCGGCATGCAGACTTGGGAGGCTAATAACGCCAACTCAAACTTTAATTATGAGGCTTGGGATTCCCTCATCAAGTCTTCTCCCAACCCCAATGCTAAAATTTATCTCGGTGTACCTGCGTCTCTTTCCGCTGCTGGATCTGGTTACGTTGGAATTGATACTGTTGTTGAAGCTGCCAACTATCTGCAGAGTAACTATGATACCTTTGGTGGTGTTATGATGTGGGATGCCTCCCAGGCCTGGGCGAACGTGAACGATGGCAAGAACTTTGCTGAGGGCGCTAAGGCCGGACTGCTTGGCGGTAGCTCCGCCAGCAGTGGTGACGACTCCTCTGCTGAAACAACAACTTCTTCTGCTGAAGTGACAACTTCCTCTGCAGTTCAGACTACGGTCTCTTCTACTACTCTGGTTTCCTCTACCCTCCAGCCTACTACTTTGTCCGCTGTTATTAAGACTTCATCTGCTGCCGAGTCCTCTGCTGAATCTACCACCACCGTCTTTTCTACTAGTATTGATGATATCACCAGTACTCTTTCCGGTACACTCACCATTACCACCTCTATTCCTGAGACTTCTTCTAGCACCGCTGAGGTTAGTACTTCTGCTGTTGAATCATCCAGCGCTCCCGCTTCCTCTTCTGCTGCTGCATCATCTTCTGCTGCTGCTTCCTCTTCTGCTGCCGCTTCCTCTTCTGCTGCTGCATCATCTTCTGCTGCTGCTTCCTCTTCTGCTGCCGCTTCCTCTTCTGCTGCCGCTTCATCTTCTGCTGCTGCTTCCTCTTCTGCTGCCGCTTCATCTTCTGCTGCTCAGACTACCTCTGAAGGCCAGGCTAGTAGTGCTGCTGTTACCGAAAGCTCAGATTCCGAGTCTCAGACTACTGCTGCTGCCCAGACTTCAACCGAGGTTCCCACAACTACTCCTGCTCCATCTTCTACCGATGATGGTGATGACGACGACGACGATGTTGTCACTGCTTTTGTCACTCAAACGAGAAGCCCCTCTACTTTTACTTTTTTCACAACAAATGATAACACTGTTACTAAAGTTCTTCCAGGTCCTTCTCCTACTGGAAACTTTGAAATCATTGGCGAGTCTGCTTATAGCAGTCTTGATACTGCCGGTGCCCTTATTGTCAACCTTGAAACCGCTGCTCCCAAGCTTGACAGAAGAAGGGCCGAGAGATACAGTAACCATCGTCATGACCCTCATCAAAAGCGTGAGGACGTTGTTACCATCACTTCAAAGGCTTCCCCTACTGCTATCGCATGCCCCGTCAACGGCGGCTCCTGCAAGACTGAGGGTGAATTCAAGTGTACTTCTCATGGTTATGCTAGATGCTCTAATGGCCAGTGGATTGTCCGCTCTTGTAGCGCTGGCACTGTCTGCAAAGAATCTGGTTCTGATGTCTTCTGTGATTGGGCTGGCTCTTGGGTTCTTTCTCCTTCTTCTTGCGGCGGCTACGTTGAGAGCAACACAGTTTCGAAGCGCAGTATCCCCGATGATGACAGTATTTTCGGCGGTGGTGTGTTTGTTGCCAAAACTCCTGATAACAAGAGTTTGACCGACGAAATGTACAGCTTGAAGATTTCCGTTCAGCAGCTTAACAGCACTCATTTCAAGGGTATGCTCACCACTTCTACTATCACTAACAACCCTGTTGGCAAAACCTGGAAACTTTCCTTTATCTCTTCCCTGAACATCACCAGTGTTGAGCGCGGTGACCTTTCGTACGACGCAGCGAACAAGACCTACACCGTCGATTCCATCATCATTGAGGAGCCCAGGTCTAACATGGCCGTTCCCATTCCCTTCTGGGGCCTGGTATAAGCATCTCAGATCACAAACACGACTTTAACGACAAGCTTTTTTATTATCATTATTATTTTTAATTTTTTTTATTTGGGATTTATTATTATTATTATTATTATTATTATTATTATTTATGGGGTTTATTTTAGAGTATTATAGTATATAGTTTGGTATACAATTTATAGGGCAAAAAATTCCAAGGGTTTTTAATATTTATTTCAACTCTCCAAGTTGAATAAAAATAATTCAGATTCAACAAAACCACGCTACATAGCAGCATGAGCTATTTCTAAGTTCTTTATTTGCCAACTCTCAACCAATAATCTTTTTTAAACCTCCAAGCAAAATGTAATGTTAGCCAACAGTTCATTGTAAAAAAACGAGGTTACAAGTATTGACATGTAAACACAAAGAACTTGATCCCAATGCCAACTAAATATGTATTAATTCTTTTTGTTCTTTCATTATTTGGCTTTTTTGGAGTAAACTAGAGGTATCTAACGGTGGGCCCTGCACTGTCGACTATAACGAGAGTTTTTTTTTTTTTCATCTATTGTTCTTTTAAGTTCGGGCACCGCTTGGTTAACTCGTCATGTTCTAGTTACATGCTAACAATCCATTTGAAAAAAACAACAAAGGATTCAACGAAATATTCAAAAAAAAAAAAAAAAAAAAAAAAAAAAAAAAAAAAAAAAAAAAAAAAAAAAAAAAAAAAAAAAAAAAAAAAAAAAAAAAAAAAAAAAAAAAAAAAAATTGCATCTGCCACATCCTTTTGAAATTCTTGAAGTGGACTGAGAACTGATATCTGATATATTTTAGTCCGGCGTGTAGGATGTGAATAGAATATAGACTTAAACGTCTAACTCGACTAAAGCCAGGCTAGTGAGAAACTAAGAATTAGCCTAACATGTGTCATTAGGAAAATCGAGACTAAGGTGGTGCATAGAGTGATTGTTTCAAGTCTGTGCTTATGAAGAGACTTTTGACAAATACTCAAAAAAAAAAAAAACTTTTTTTTTTTTCATGGATAGAGTTGCTTTGGTTGCATTGCCACTATTACTAGCCGATATTCTAGTATTAACAACGCTGTTCTGTGTTACTTTAACACATGTAGTTTCTTTTCTAATCCGAATTTTAATAACCTGACAATAGAATGGGTTCTAATCCGCATTTGAGTTTGGTATTACGATCATATTGAGACAAACCCAGCTTGTTTTTACAGGTGAATTTAGTTTTCTAATAGAAATCAAAGCAGCTTTTATTTTTCTTTATGTTAATTTTTTTTTTTTGTCGGGTATTATTGTTATTATTGTCTTAAGACAGGTTGGAATTAGATTGCCCGTTTACGCTGGAACTAGTTTACTTCGGTAGACATACCGACTATAGCCTTTGTTTAGCCTGTCTGCTTGTGATGGGTCTCAAGCATCAGCAGGACAGTGGTTATGAGTTGGTTAACAATGTACCTGTTTTTAACTTTTTAAAATATTTATAATGTGTATATATATTTGTAAATGTAATGGTACACCTTGATGATATAAAAGATAAAGTAGCTGCATTTCATTCACCTATTAACCTGAATCTATGCAAGCATCCTGCATTAACCTGTGCGTAAAAAAAAAGAATAATCATCCAAAAAATCCCTGGGTGTGACAGAAAAATGGCGGATAAAGTACCGGCTCGAGTTAAGTGCACTCTAGAAGTGAACATCCAACTTGTGAAAAATATATATGAAGAGAAATGCAATATACTTGTTAGTTGTGAGAATTGCAAAAAACATCATTTTTTTTTAGGATTGATCAAAAATATTTCATTTTTATTTTGATAATGCCAATGTGGCTTTTTTTTTTACTCTTTTGTAGAGCATGCCTTACTGAAAATCTTTGCCACCAAAAAGTTAATGTAGCATTGTCAGATAATTATAAGGCTTTTTGGTTCGTTTGGTCTATTCAGCTTTTTTTTTTATTGCAATTAATCTTAACTTGAGTCAAAAAAAAATATTACAAATAAAAAAAAGGATTCTACTCGCAGTGTAGATTGAACTATCATGGAAAATTGAGCGCTATCAAATGGCGAAGCAGCTTATACGTGCTAAAAAAATTATTTTGTGAGTCTCATTGAGATAGTCAATAGAGATATATTTATTTATAGTCTTTTGGCATTTTTCTTTTGTCAAGCAACTGTCTAGAGAATTGGAAAGTGAACTGAATTTCAATTATCGATTCTAATTACAGTTATAGTACATTACTTTGGCTATCGTGTTTATAGGCACCTGGCCCCAGCTATAAATTAAATGAAGCCGTATGTTAGCTCCATGGTACACCCTTTCCAATGATCTTGTTCAGTTCATCTTTTATTTTTTTGTACTTTACTACTTTGATAACCTAAAGAAACTCTGACGACTGACAATTCTTTTCAAGCTCGACGACATGGTGATTATAACAGGATACAGCTAGTGCGGCTGTGCAGAATGAGTGGTTTATCCTCTGGCCTCGTTTTCCCTGCTCTAGCTCCGGGTGGTTGCATGGGCCTTAAAATCATGACACCCACTCGTACCCACACCAAGCGAGTTCTACTCCCTCCAGCTACAAAGCAAGCGGTATGTAGGCTCTTTTTTCAAGACTTGAAAAAAAAAATTAACATTTTAACATAATGGTTCATATACGCATGAATACCACGGTATCGGACTGGCGGCAATTAGTGATCAGGGTGAATAGTGGAGTGGAAGCAGCTGCTAGAAAGCGCTAAAAGAGAGTTTATACTATCAAACTTCTATTTCTCTCTCTTTTTTTGTTTTTCTCTGTGTAACAGAAAAGGTTTTTAAGAAAACATTTGTGGTGTGGTACAACCAAAAAAAAAAAAAAAAAAAAGAAAAAAAAAAACTGTAAATGATTGTTAATAGTTGATAATGCTAGAAAAATGGATTACACTATGGGAGTCATGAAAATATTCGTTAAACGACCAAACAAAAAAAAAGGCGCTCAAAAAAAAAAAAAGCAAAAATTAGAAAAAATTAGAAAAAAAGTAGAAGAAAATAAGAATGATTTTG
Source organism: Geotrichum phurueaensis (assembly GCA_030558065.1). Classification (NCBI taxonomy): domain Eukaryota; kingdom Fungi; phylum Ascomycota; class Dipodascomycetes; order Dipodascales; family Dipodascaceae; genus Geotrichum; species Geotrichum phurueaensis. The sequence goes on from JAJMRT010000104.1 coordinate 25,374, forward strand.
TTACAGACATCCTGAATGATAATGCATTTCAACAACAAATGCGAGCAAAAAGAAAACAAAAATAAAAAATGAAAAGATGAAACGGGAATAACTGTGGAAGTAGAGTCAAAAGCGAACGGCTACAGTCAGATCCCCATGAGTCAGAAGAGTCTTTCTATAGAAAAGCCTGGACCAGATGGTAGATCAGATCTAGACAATTGTTAACCCTGCTTCACTCACCATTAGGTTAAAATATATGCTGATAAAAGATAGGGGAGAAAACTATTATTATTGTCTTGCTCGTGTTGGCTGGTCTCACACACCCTTGGAAAAATTTCTAAAGCCTGAGTCTGCTTCTAGACCTAAAATCTCGAGATAACGAGGAATGCCACCAACATAGTTGAGTGCCTCAACTCTTTTTCCGGGAATGTTGGCACCTGTGTACCATGAGTGGCGCGACTTGGTGATAAGCGTCATATCCTGAATCTCGTTTACGTGCTTGGCCCAAAGAATTTCCGCTTCGCGCTTGGCAACAATATATTTAACATTGTCGCGTTCGCAGTAGAGAATTGCATCGGTGATCCAGTCGGTTTGAATTTGTACACAGGTGGGTCCGTTTGAAAATGCTGTTGGGGCCTGTGGACCGTACATAAAGTACATGTTAGGAAAACCCGCCGTACACACACCGAGATAAGTAGACACGCCATCTTGCCATTTGTCGCGTAACTTCTGACCGTTAAGCCCGGTAATGTCAATTTGTTTGAGACCGCCAGTAATGGCGTCAAACCCAGTCGCAAGCACAATAATGTCTAGTTCGATTTCGCCGTGCTCAGCAGTGATAATACCTTTCTCGGTAAACTCAATAATTGGATCCGTGTTGACATCAACAAGATCTACATTTTTTTGGTTAAACACTTCAAAGTAACCGTTTTCCAAACTGGGTCGTTTTCCGCAAAAGGTTGCCAGTGGCTCTGACGGCGCGAGCTTGTCACAAATTTCAGGGCGCGTCAGTCGCGTAAGCACCTTTTTCCGCCAGAATTGGTACTGCATATTGTTTGCTTCTTGGCTGGTCCAGACATCGCGGAAAGTTCCAATCCACGGATAAAAGCCACCTTTTTGCCAGCAGTACTCAAAGTGTGCATCCCGTTCCTCTGGGGTCACTTTGAGCGCGGACCGCGGGTCAAAGCCAAACTCAAAGCCACTAATAGAAATATCTAACGTTCGAACAAAAAGTTGATCATAGATTGGTTTGCGCGCATTCTCAAAATTTGTGTCGACTTTACGCTGTTGCATGGGGATGGCAAGGTTGGGGGTGCGCTGGAAAACTGTAAGGTGTTTTACGCAGGGCCCGCACTCCTGTATGACTTGGACGCCACTGGCGCCCGTGCCAATGACAGCAACGCGTTTGTTGGTAAGATCTACCTGTTCTATCGGCCAGTCAGCCGTGTGGTGCATAATTCCTTTGAATTTTTCAAGTCCCTTGAATGGAGGAATGTAGATTTTAGAGGCAAAGCCGGTGCAAAGCGAGAGATACTTGCAAGTGTAGGTGCCAGCGCCATCGCCAACCACGGTAAGCGACCAGCGGCCATGGGTCTCATCAAAAGTAGCACTGGAAACATAGGAGTTGAAATCATACTCTTTGGAGATGTGGAGTTTTTTTTCGACATGAGCAAAGTACCTTTGAACCTCGTGCCAGTCAGGAAAGCGCTCGGTAAAGTTGAAATCCTCGTAACATTCTTTGATCCAGAGCTGGTACACAGGGACTTCGGAGTCAACTCTAGCGCCAGGGTAAATATTGTTGCGCCAAACTCCCCCGATATCCTTGGTGCGCTCAAAAGCATGGACTTTGAAGCCTAGCTCGCGAAGCTTGTAGGTCTGGTAAATGCCGCTGAATCCGCCGCCAATGACGATAGCGTCAAATTCAAAAGACTTTGTCATGATAAGATGTGGGTATATATACAGACGAGGGCTGATGAGTAGTGTTTGTATGAAGCGTGGAAGAGATGGTTGATTTGAGTGAATTAGATGTAGTGCGTAGAAGGTGTCTTGCTTTTGTTGTAATCAGATTGTGGTGTGCAGTTATATGTGATCGGAAGGAGGAGAGAAGAAGAAAGGCTGTATTTTTTATTTTTTTTTTAATTCATTTATTTATTTCATTTATTAATCAGCAATAAATGTTAATAGTAAAGGGCGCTGTAAAAGGTGAAAGCCATTTGGTGGTTTGGCGATTTCCTCGGAAAAAAACTTTGAGTCTTCGGTTGACGAGTTTTTGAAAGGGGACAGCGTGAAAAGAACTGGAATTTAAAAATGGCATAGTACACGACTGAAAAATTGGTTCACTATTTGTGGGAGCTACTGCAACTTACCCCACAGCTTTTGTCCCGTTACCCCGCCATTTTGCACCAAATGCGGCCTTTGCTATTGTTTTAGTGGGGAGTAAAAAAAAAAAAAAAAAAGATAGAAAAAAGGACGTGAATACTTTGAATATCAAATTATCAAAACAGAAAAATGAAAAATATTATAAAACTTCTGTTTTGGAAATTTTCAGAGAACAAGAGTATTGCCTGGGTCGTAGATAATAGCAGTGATAAGCTTAGAGGCGAGGCAGACATGGCAAACTTATTACAACAACCATAGCAGCAGCACACATACAGTGACAGGCTTCTCCCAGTGTCCACGAGTAGTCCTAGCCAATATTCATGTTTTTGATTCTTTTCTTTGTTTTTTTCTTGGGTTCACCGTTGTTGTCGCCCGCTTAACCGGCCGATGACAGCCCAGGGCCCAGGCTTCCGTACTAAATTGATCAAATTCTAATCCTGACTAGTCTTTACACGGAAGAGGAGGATGTGGGGGAAGATGGAAGAGATGAGAAAAAGGATGGCAAATAATGATCTTTCATAATAATCAAAACTAACATCAAAGATTTCATCAACCTTTAAAGCAACACCCTTTTTTTTATTCTTCGGTCTATATATCAAATGATCATCATGGAATCCACCACCTGGCCAACGTCAGATTTAAAAATGTGTTTCCATTTAAGACTATATCAAACAGAAAAAGAATCAGACCACACTGCTTGGCACAAAAGATTCAAAAAGTTTCATCTGAATGAATCACAAGGATGCAATATTAGAAAAGAAATGGAGGGAAGGTGCCAGCAGTGTCGAGTTTCGGGAAATTGATTTAGTTTATTGTTTTTATAGCAAAAAACAAGTTAACATATTTTGACAGACCTATAGGACTGAAAAAGAAACTTTTAATATATTTTTTCAGTAATTATACGAAACAAGATGCATAAATAAACATTTTGTGACAAGTAAAATAGCACTCTTATATTACATGGATGACAGGTTCTAGTGTGTGAATGGCTGAGGATCTGAAGAATAAAAAAAACGGAAATTCATTAAAACGTATCTACATAATATCAAATTATCACCTACTGTTGTGATCATGGCCAACCCACTAGATAAGGAATAAAAAAATAAATAAATAAAAAAGTTTGTTCATATGGGCGTTACCAGAATCGCAAGCATTTTTCAACTAATTATGTGTTGTGTACTGCGCGCGCGCTCTCTCTCTCTCTTTCTAATAACCTTGCCAGTAAACAGCTAACCAATTATTTGGTCATTGAGTCAAGATCAAACAATTGATCAAATATATCAAGCGTGGGCTTGCTAATTACCGGGCTGGGGTCATCGGCATCAAGCGATTTCATCCAACAGTCCTTTTCAATGAAATTCTCAACATCGTCAACACCAGCTTCCTCATCTCCCTGATCCTCTGCCTTGCGCTTGCGCCGAGAGGGATCCGTCTCCATTAGAGACTCGTATAGCTCTGGTAGCACGTTGTACATAACCGTGCACAAGCTTGTGTTCAGTTTGGTTGGCAGAATCCATTTGCTGCCATAGATGAGCAGCGAGCTACTCTCAAGTTTGATATAGGCCTCGTATAAACCAATCTCCTGTTTGCGTTGCGCTTTGTCAATTTTAGGGGCTTTACTGCCACTGCTGGTATCGCCTCTGGTGAGCCAATGGTACGCCTTCATGTGCACGAGCATGGCCATTGCCAGTGAGCAGGTATATAGAGGCGTTCGGTTCGCAATGTTGCTGCTTCCAATATCCGTGGCAATCTTAATGATGTTGTTAGCGGCCTGTATGCACTGGCGTGTGCTAACTACCACGCGCTGCCGAGGCAGCGGTGTCTTATTTACAGGCATGATCGGCCCCGAGTCCTCGGTGCACTGCACAAAACTCGGTAACTTGTTTTGGTAGAGACTTGATGAGGGAAAATGCAGTAAGATTGCTGCAAAGTTGAGCAAAATTGACGCTTGATGGATGCCATCATTGACGTTTCCTAAGTCATCCAGCAGAGGCGGGAACTCTTGTTCCGGTATCACGTCGTCAGCGAGAAAGCCCTGGTACGTTGTCACTAGCGCCTCCAATCGGGTAAACTCAATCGATGACTGAATTCCAGAACCCATATTAGCCAGCGACAGAATAATTGACTTGACCACTAGGGTCGTCCGGTACCGAGACTTGTACGCAAAAAGCGGCACGTCTTCAATCGGGATGCAGCTAATTAAATCTGAATCAGCAAAGGGCGAGAGCTTGCCCTTACTAATGAGGGCAAACATGACTTCAAGGAAAAACAGCTCATGCAGGGCGCGGGCAACAAGATCTGAAAACACCTGCTTGTCAAGCCCCGCTACACGCGGGCTGCTAAAAGCGTCGATAGGCACTGGCAAATCATTTCCAAACCCGTCAGACGTTAGCGGTGAAAGCGTGTGCTGCGCTAGAATCCGATGGCACAGATCAAAACACCATGTGCGCAAATAGATGGAAGTAGGGTTGTCCGTACACAGGTGCGATACTATTGCGAGTAACACTGATGCTTGTAAGCGAATAATGTCATTTGGTGCCTTGAGCACTGCTGTCTTTGCAATGTGAATGCGCGGCAGCAGCGCATCGAGCGACGGCGATCCGTTCACCAAAATGTGGCTGATAAAACTCATCACCTGCAGCAACTCGGTGGCCTTGGTACTGCGCAGGTAGCCCGCAATTTGACTTCGGGGCGGCAGGATCGGATGCCGGTTGTGGAAATTGGTGTAGTAGATTTCGATTGTGTCGTTAAACGAAAAGTTCGCCGCAGTGGTGATTTCTGCATCCGGCGAAAGTGTATAAGAGTCAAACGCGTAGGCACCTTTAGTTGTTGCAGGGTTAAACAGGCTCTCGGGCGAATCGAGATGTGATGACGATGCCTGCCTGCTGTTGCTATTTGCGTTGTTCATGTCAGCGTAGGGAGAAAGTGATACTACGCCATTAATTACTTCTTGCATCTGCTCGAGATTACTCTCGGTGCGTGAGTTTTGGAAAGCATGCGTAAAGTCCGTCACAGTGTCGAGTTGGTCCCCCAGATCGCGTTCAGCAGAATTGCTTGTCAGCGGCTGGTCAAAGCCAGAGTGGGCCGAGGAGTCGGTCTGACCTGTTATCAGCTCGTTGCTAGCAGCTCCAAAAGAAATGCTGTTGACCATACACGGCTTGAAACCTTTTGGCGGCAGCGGAACTTCTGTGGCCCGGGCCCATGCTATTGTCTCGGCAGACTGTACTTGTTTCTGTGGGTGCTGTTGGCCTTGTAGCTGTTCCTGCTGGAGCTTTTTGCGCGGAATCCTGATACCGCCGCGGTGGCTCGGGACGTAGCTGCACTCACGGTTATTGTCAACACACTTTTTGCACACGGGAAAAACACCGTCGCAGCGCACGTGACGCTTGCGGCACTCGAGGCATGCTCGTCGAATATGCTTGCGCGGTTTCCCATCGCTCGTGATGGAGGGGTTCATGTGATGTAGGTCTATCTTTGAGATATTGTTAGAGCTGCGCGGGATTGACAAGCTTTTCTGTGATGATGATTCTTGTTGTTGATCGTGTAGCGGTGGTTGATATTGCCCCTTCGCTGTTTTCTTTGCCTCGACTCGGGCATCGGCCCACTCGCAAGGCGTGCCGCAGTTGGCATCGCAGTTCAGGTCACATAGCTCGGCCATTTCCTTGGTGCCAAGTGATTTATACACAGCGGAATAAACGTTGGCAATGTCTGATTGGTGGAAGCCCGCACTGCTGCTCTCACGACTATTGTTGCCGCTGCTAATGCCATTACTGCTTTCGGAACTGCTACCGTTGAGGTTGATGTCATAATTGCGGGTTTTGGTGGTGCTGCTGCTAATGCTACCTGGTTGCTTAGAGTTGTTATTTTCCTCTTTTATAGCGTAGGGGCTATCGGGTACTGATGAAGGACTGCTAAAAGCAATTTCAAGATGAAGAGGCTGGTTGTGTTTGACGTCGGAGGGCAGGTCAGGTTTGCGCGTCTGAGACATGTTGGGTAGTGTTGTAGTCAGGAAAGTAAAGGGAAAAAAATCAGAGTTGGAAATTTGGTAGTATAGAAAAATATGGCTTTGGAGTATACCAAGGGGTTAAAGACTTGAATGGTTCTGGATCGAATACAGACTAAGTCAGAAGGTCGGCATTGCACATGAGCCTGTTAGCACCAAAAAAAAGACTGATGGAGAAGAGAGGTAGTGTTGAGTTTTGGATCAATTGAGATGCCAGTTAATGGTAGATGACAATGGCGACCGTTGGCGGGATGATGCTGGGAAATGAGTCTTTTGGTAATGTTGGTTCAGTTGAAAGTAAGCTGGAGAAAGAAAGAATTAAGAGTCTGTGCAAGAAAATTAAAAATTACTATTACTTCTAGTGAAAATGAAGTTGATGATGAAGATGATGTTTCTGAAAATGACTCGAAATTTTTCGATTAAAAAATTTAAATCAGATTTTTTTATTTTTTATTTTTATGTTTATTATTTTTTACTCAACTTTACCCGAACTTCTTAAAAGTCTTCCTTCCTTCTTTGCGCTGTTTTTTTTTTTTTTTTTTTTTTTTTTTTTTTTTTTTTTTTTTTTTCTTTTTTTTTTTTTTTTTTTTTTTTTTTTTTTTTTTTTTTTTTTTTTTTTTTTTTTTCTTGTCGATGCTTTGACTTTTTGGCCCTGACGGGGTTTGCGCTGCCAACCAACGGGCTCTGCCTAGTCAGCCCCACGGGACTCTCAAATTAGACAATCTCTCTATTAAAATAAGTGCACAACCACCCCAATCTGGTAGTTTTTTTTCATTTTTTGCTCATTTGCATTTTTTTTTTTTTTTTTTTTTTAATTTACTATTACCTTATGACAACAGCAGCTGTGAGCTTGTGCAATAGGGAATTTGTCGTCACAAAAAAAAAGGAAACTGCAGGATTCCAAATGATAACTGGGCATCGTGATAACTCCAGCATTACACGTGCAAAAGCAAAAGAATGGGAAACTAAATAAAATAAGAGAAAGAAAAAAAAATTACACAACAATTTAATTCTACCCTTTTATTTTTGCTGCAATTGCTACAAAGTCTTAATAATATATATATATATATATATATACAGTTATAGAGATGCATTGTAGGTTTAGTTGTTAAAAGTATCACAATGACACTGTTAGTTACTTCAGTGTCTTTATTGACTTGATAGTATTCGAGTCCTAATTGTTCATTTCTCTTTAAACCATTAACCTGTTATTCTTCTCTGTTCTTTGCGTGTCTTCTCTTTTCTTTTATCTTGATTTCTTCACCATTTTCAACCGTTTATGACATCATATAGATTGTTAGAATATGTGCTTGGTCCACAGATTAGTTCTTGGATATCTTTACAGCTTTTTTAACAATTGATCTTGTCATCTCTATAATTTATCATTAACAACAATAATCTGTAGCATGCCGCATCCATTGTCTCGGCTCTATAGTCTTTTTTTGATGACATCAGTTGCAATTATAGTTGTTCCAATATATCCCATCTACAAGCCACTCTCAATCCTATATCATATTTCTGTCAAAATCTTTGATTATATCTTTGCCTGGCAGATTGCATTTTTCGAAAACCTCTTTGACTCCGTTGCCACTCCGGCTGACCGCGAAAACCATTATAAAGATATAATTATTCCTGCCACCTCAGGCAAGCCGTCTTGGGTAGTTCGTTTGTACAATCAGGTATTGGCAGGCTCATCAAAAGAAAGTTACTATGCAGATGCTCTCTCAACCAGACACGGGCGTGCCCGCCGCCGCCGGGCTGAGCGTGTGCGCCAGTTTGAGACACAGTTGCGGCGTGGCATATTTGGCCCCGCTCAGACAGAGAGGGAGTTGAAACGGGTTCTTGAAGATTATATCAACGACGACACATTTGATCTTTATACTTACTTTGTAGGTGACATTGGAAGCAGACTCTTAGAAAAGTTTTCCAAAGGTACCAAGAAAACCGCGACCTAGTTTATAGTCATAGATTCAAGATTTGTCAAGCTACTTTATCTTGAACACAGAAAAAAGTTACATGATTGCATTTTCATCTCATTTGATTTTTATTGGTATTCCAATAAGCATATCTATCTCTGAATTAATACAGTAGTATTGCATATAGTGTACTTAATCTATGTGTAGTTGGGTCGCCACGGATTCAGCCATTTGTTCTGCGGTCCAGCCAGGGAACTTGGGCCCCGCTTCAAATAAGCGCCCGTTCCGGCAGTCCCCTCTAAAACCTTTCCATGCTGATACATGACTTTGCCCTTAAGTATAGTGTATCGTGGCCAGTTCTTAATAGGAAAACCCTCAAAGGCTGTGTAATCTGTATTGTGGTTCAAGTTTTCGTTCTTGATGATGGCTGGACCTGTATACTTCCCGCTAGGATACCATATAACCAAGTCGGCGTCGGAGCTACCAGGCAAAATAGCGCCCTTTCGCGGGTACATACCATATAGCTTGGCAGGGTTGGTGCACATAACCTCTACAAACTTTTGCACCGATATACGCCCGTCCTCGACACCGTAGCTAAACATTAGAGGCATGCGCGTCTCAACACCAGGCAAGCCGTTGGGAATCCAGCGAAATTCACCGTTATGTCCGTTCTTAAACGCAGTGCGCTTGCCATTGTCACCGTCAAACATTGTAGGCGCATGATCGGAGGAAACAATAGTAACGGTGCCGTTGCGAATTGCCAGCCAAACTGCAGCTTGGTCATCAGCACTCGTGCGAAGAGGTGGACTGCAGATATACTTTGCGGGCTCGAACGGATCAGCGTGGCCATGCGTGCATGGCTGTAGCTTGTCTTCAGAAAGAAAAAGGTACTGTGGGCAAGTCTCTGCATAGACGGGTAAGCCTTCGGTTTGGGCCTCGTTAATGCGTTTGAAAGCTTCCGGCGCAGAGACGTGAACAAACAGCACCGGGTTGTCCATAGTCTGAGAGAGTACTATAGCGCGGTTTGTAGCCTCAGCCTCAAAAAGGGTTGGCCGTGAGACTCCATGGTAAAATGGAGATGTTTTTCCCTGTTCTTCCAACGAGTCAATCATCCAACTAATCATGTCACCATTCTCGGCATGGAGCATTGTCGTTACACCTTTTTTGCGCAGGTTGTACATGGCGGTCATCAAATCGCTGTCACGCAGTTGAAGATTCGGGTAGGTCATGTACATTTTCACACTGCTGACGCCAGCATCTGTCACCTGTTCGAGTTGCTTCTCCAAAATGGTCTTATCAACCTTTGAAACAATCATATGAAGACCATAATCCGCGTATAGATCCTTTCCACCATAATCCTGGAACTCCGTCACAACCTTGACAAAGGACTCTTCACTGAGATCCGCGTTATCCTGTGACACAAATGCCACCATTGTCGTTGTTCCTCCGGCAATAGCGCTTTTTGACGCACTCTGCAGCGTGTCAGAGAGGTTTCCGAACGGTCGCGCTGGCTCATCAACATGGACATGCGCATCAATTCCTCCTGGGGTCACAAAGCCACCCTCAGCGTCAATGACACGCTCAGCCAGGGCTGGGTCAATGTCGGGAGCTATGACAGCAATCTTATCGTCCTTGACAGCAATATCGGCTTGGTAAAAGTCGCTGGCGGTGCACACATAGCCGTTTTTGATGAGAAGGGAGTAGGTCGACATCTATGGTCACTTGTATGGTAGAATTTGTTAGAGTAGAGGCAGTAGCCGACACATGGTAGGTAGCAGCGATAATGAGCCCGGTTTTATAGACAGTGTGAAGTTTTTGGTTTTTTCCCTCGGCCAGCTAGATTGGGTTTATTGATAGGAGATGCAGCGCGCGGCGGCCGATAAGAATTTTTTTTTTTTTGCGTTGTCGGCCAGCAAAAGTGCTGCCGGCAAGGTTGAATATGCCGGATCGTATTGCCCAGTAGGGCTTGAACTCCAACAGTTGAAAGCATTGTGAGTATTTCTTTATCTATAAGTCTTTATTTTCATACAGCTAAAGATAGCTACAGATTATTTTATGTTAAAAGACCAGTGTGCTTGTATTAGTTGTGTTTCTCTACACATACTGTAATCTATTATTTATTCTTCGGTTTCAACTACTTTAATTACTTGGCAAGGCAAAGATCTAAAGAACACTTCTTATGAAAGGTAAATGATGAACCTATTGAGTAAAACAGTTCCTACAATTTTAATCATAACAACTACTACCAATTGTTGTAAAAACATTTAAAATTGCTAATGAAACCATCTAAGACTTATCTTTTGGTATTTAATTACTGCCAGTTTACTATAATCTCTTGCTGCGATGGCAAACTTCAGCACCATTTATAAGCTAGACGTGGGTATAATAACATACCCTAACCCTGGATCCTTCTTGACACAACTTCCAAAAATTTTGGATGAGAGTAGATCATCAACCAACACCTGCACAGATCAGAAATTCTTTTCTCTTCCATCCCCTTTCAACCCACAACAACTCTATCACCAACTCCTACAACGACAGCTGTAGACACGACTGAACGGTTTTTGTTAGGAAAAATAGATTGATCGACAAAAATGCAAGCTCCCGTGGTTGTTATGAGTAAGTTGTACTGCCTGTTCTTCTTAGTTGCCTCCTTAGCCCTATAACTAATGACTACCCTCTTGCAGACGCTGGCAACGAACGCCAGACTGGCCGTAAGGCTCAGGTCTCAAACATTACCGCCGCCAAGGCTGTAGCCGACATTATCAGAACTTGCCTTGGTCCCAAGGCGATGCTTAAAATGCTGCTTGACCCTATGGGCGGCATTGTCCTTACTAACGACGGCCATGCTATTCTTAGAGAAATTGAAGTCTCTCACCCGGCCGCTAAGAGTATGATTGAGCTGAGTAGAACTCAGGATGAGGAGGTTGGTGATGGTACCACCACCGTTATTATTCTTGCTGGTGAAATTCTTGCACAGACTTATCCCTACGTGGAACGGAATATCCACCCTGTTGTCATCATCTCCGCTCTCAAGGACGCTCTCAAGGACGCCCTTGATGTTATTCACGAAATTTCGCGCCCAGTCGACACTGATAACGATGAGGCCATGACCAAGCTTGTCTCTGCTTCCATTGGCACTAAGTTTGTCTCTAGATGGAGTCCCTTAATGTGCCATCTCGCTCTTCAGGCTGTCAAGACTGTCGCCATCGACGTTAACGGCAAGAAGGAAATTGATATTAAGAGATACGCTCGTATTGAGAAAATTCCTGGTGGTGAGATTGAGGATTCTAGAGTGCTGGATGGTGTGATGCTTAACAAGGATATTACTCACCCCAAGATGAGAAGACGCATCGAGAACCCGAGAGTCCTTCTTCTTGACTGCCCCTTGGAGTACAAGAAGGGTGAATCGCAAACCAACATTGAAATCACCAAGGAGGAGGACTGGGCTAGAATCCTTGAGATTGAGGAGGAACAGATCAAGCATATTTGCGAGAGTATTCTGGCTTTCAAGCCTGACTTGGTTATCACTGAAAAGGGTGTCTCTGATCTTGCCCAGCACTACTTATTAAAGGGTAACGTCACTGCCCTGAGAAGAGTTAGAAAGGGTGACAACAACAGAATTGCTAGAGCCACTGGTGCCACCATTGTCAACAGAGTTGAGGATATCCGTGAGGCTGACATTGGTACCAGATGTGGTCTTTTCAACATTGAGCTGATCGGTGATGAATACTTTACCTTCCTCACTAAGTGCAAGGATCCTCAGGCTTGTACCATTCTTTTGAGAGGTCCCTCTAAGGATATTCTTAATGAGATTGACCGTAACCTGCAGGACGCCATGGCCGTGGCCCGTAACGTCTTTTTTGCCCCTCGTTTGGCCCCCGGTGGTGGTGCTACCGAGATGGCCATCAGTGTTAGACTTGCTGAGAAGGCCAAGGAGATTGAGGGTATTTCCCAGTGGCCTTACAAGGCTGTCTCCGATGCTTTGGAGGTTATCCCCAGAACTCTTGTTCAAAACTGCGGTGCCAACCCTATTAGAGTGTTGAGTTCCCTTAGAGTATGTTGATCTCTTCCAGGTTTTTATTTTCAAAATTCACTAACTATTTATTTTAGGCCAAACATGCTGAGGGCCACAACACTTTTGGTATTGATGGCGACAACGGTAAGGTTGTCGACATGAACGAATACGGCATTTGGGAGCCTGAGGTTATCAAGCTACAGTCAATCAAGACTGCGATTGAGAGTGCATGCCTGTTACTGTATGTATCCTGCCCGGATTTAAAGGTTTCTTTAAGCCCAACTTTTACTAACTTATTTTTTTCTATAGTCGTGTTGATGATATAGTCAGTGGTGTTAGAAACAGCGAGGGCGGCAGCGCTGGTGAGATGAGAGGTCCTGATGAAGCTTAATCGTAATAATATCCAAAAGAACTTGTTAATACATATATAAACAAAAAATGAAAAACACAAATACAAATAACAAAAAAAACAACAACAAAAAAACATCATCAAATCATGAATGCTAAGTAATATAAGAAAAAGAGCATTAGGCAGCCTCCTCGGCCTCAGCCTCTTCAACCTCAGGCGTGGGCTCAAACCCAACGTACTGCGCTATCAGCTCAAGTAGTTCCTCCATTTGCTCATCCGTAAACCGTTGGTCACACTCTTCAATCGCATTAAAAAGCACCGGCAGCGATCGTGGTGCAATATTGATAAGCTGCAAAATCTCGGCCTTTTCCAAGTCAAATGGCTTCGCAAGCCTAACAAACTCGGCCAATTTCTCAGCACTTTGGGGTCCGCCAGGATTGCCCGCTGGTCGGTCGCGCAGGTAAGCATGTACCTATAATTTAACAAAAGATTAGCAATTGATGATCTCTCCAAAGAAGAAAAAAAGCGAGTGAAAAACTTACCTCCAGGATGATGGTCTCGACATTCTCAGCCTTCAGGGTACGAGCCGATGAGTCTCTGCTTTCGCGGATCTCGTCGAGGTGCTTGAGTACCTCGTAGTCGCTGAGCAAGCCGTCTCTCACTTTATCAATCTAAAAACAAGAAACATTGTTAGCAGTTATATAAAAAAAACCCCAAATTTCTATAACCGTATTATATAGGGCTCTACATACCTTCATGACAATCTATGGGGTCTAGGTCTATAAGGACGTTGTCGTCGCGTGAAGGGGTCCCTGTTTGGCTGATCTCTCGGCGGCTCGTGAATTTTTTCGTGTCGGACGGGTTGGTGTGCAAAAACTCCCAAACATCACGTGAAAATGCTGAGTCACAGCCCTAATTATTTAGCAAGGGTTTTGAAGTGACTTATATCCCAAACAGGAAATATCTACATTTTGCACCAGGCTCTTGTGCCCAACTCACTTTCCTGCTCTGCAAGCCCTTGGCTGGCTTGTAAATGCAAAAACCCTTGCCCCTCGCTTTTTTCTCGTACAAATGTGTGAGATACTAGGGATAGGGTAAATTCTCTAAAAAAAAAATGAATGAATTTTTTTTTTGTCAAAAAATCCCGTTTTCCTCCCTCTTTTTTCGCCTGTTTGCTGAAATTTGACCAACACATACATATCAACATCAACCATGTCTGAACTCGTTGTCACTGAAAAGGGTAACTTCCAACACATTCTCCGGTATGTTTTTTTATTTATTTGATTATTATAATCATTTTTATTTCATTTTATTTGAAGCCTGATCAAGGCTGGGTGGACGGATATTTTTGTGGTGCGAAAAGAAAATGAAGCGAAACCTATCGACAAGTTTAAAGTAAAACGACAAAATAATCGTTCGAACATCGGGGAAACAAAAGAAGCCGTGATAGAATTGCAAGTGATGCCAGTAAGCGGATGATGTACCGACAAAATGGCCATGAGAATTTTTTTCTTTTCTTAAACTCGGTTGGATCAACTATATCAACAATGCTAATTTCTTCGAAAAATGCTTTTGAAAACTCTGAAAAATCTCAAAATTAATCTTGACTTGTTGTTTTTTGCTATTGAAACTATTACTTGGATAATGGCGTTTTATATCTATTGGTAATGCTTTGACGATTTTTTTTTATTTCGGCCTCAGTTCTTGTTTTTTTCCTTGCTTAAAAGACGTCCACAAATTTCTGTCTGCCTAAATTTGCTTAGTTTTTATCATTTTATTTATTTATTTTCTAGTTCATTGCTAACGTTCACTTAGTCTTCTCGGAACCAACGTTGATGGTAGAATCAAGATCATGTACGCCTTGACCACCATCAGAGGTGTTGGTCGTCGTTACGCCAACTTGGTCTGCAAGAAGGCTGATGTCCCTCTCTCCAAGAGAGCTGGTGAGCTCACCGTCGAAGAGCTTGAGAGAATTGTCACCATCATCCAGAACCCCTCTCAGTACAAGATTCCCTCTTGGTTCCTCAACAGACAGCGTGATTTCACCGAGGGCAAGGACTCTCACTTGCTTGTCAACCAGCTTGACAACAAGCTCCGTGAGGACCTTGAGCGTCTCAAGAAGATCCGTGCCCACAGAGGTCTTAGACACTACTGGGGTTTCAAGGTCAGAGGTCAGCACACCAAGACCACCTCCAGAAGAAGACGTTAAGCTGGGTGGTGTCAACGAAATAGGTTTTAATTTTATTGTCATTGTTTTTTTCAAAGGATTATTTTTGTGAACCGTAGAGACCGCGTAGGAGTACATGGGCCGCCATTGCACAGTTTTGTGGGCCCGTGTAGTGGTGGCTAACTCCCTTTGCGTTTTTCATTTATTTCTACTGTTTTTTTATTTTCATTAATTTTTTTCTATTTTTGAGAAAAAGCGGAGGCTAAAGTCTTTCATCTTTACCCAACCGCCTGGCGACCTCTCTCAAATTTTTTTATTTTTTTTTTCCTTTTCCCACCACCAGTACCAAAGATCAATTATCTTTGTCAGATCTACTCAAAAAACCAAAAAAAAAAAACTTCCACAGAAATCATGTCAGCTAGTTTTGCCCCCGAGTGTACCGAGGCCAAGAAGGCCTACGATAACTGCTTCAACGAGTGGTACAGCGAGAAATTTCTTAAGGCGAAGTCCGTATCCAACACAAATGAATGTGAAGCTACTTGGAAAGTCTACGAATCTTGTATTTACGTGAGTATTATCATTATTTTCTCAAAGGCTTCTATCTAGTAGAGATTTGAAAAAATATATACTTATTCGATTGCTAATACTAATGCCTTTTTTCTGACTATTAGAAAGCACTTGACAAAAAGGGTATCAAGAACATGCTAGCAGAGGCCCGTAAAGATGCACCCTTTGAAAAGGGTGGTATCAGCGAGGCTGCTGACGACCGGTCGCAAAGCGCGGCTGGTAAATAATCTGACTGTTTTTTGCCATCATTGCCTCTTTTCTCACTTTCCTCTCGCTTACGGAAATGTTGCTACTGATATTACTTGCTTTTTTTGCTCTCTGATATTCCTATTATTGGGGAAGGGAGTCTCCTTCTTTTCTTAAGGAGCACTGAACGCATCTGTTTGGCGGAGTAACATATATATATGTTTAGCTGGATCAGATTAGATCAGATCAGCTATACGCGACCTCTCTTGTTTATTAACTTTTTTTTATTGTTTATCCTGTTATTGTATATAGTTATGTATTGTTTATTATTAGGTTTTTTTTATGAAATAAAATCCACTGGCATCTATCAACGCTCTCCGCTAAACATACTCGTACTGTTTTTATAATCTTTTACTGTTCTTATTGTTATGCTCACTTGATTCACTTTTTTTAAGGTCCCGGTATCCATCGGGAAAAGTGTAGCGACGAGCACGTGATCACAAAGTTTTTCATAGCGCACAGTAAAAATTCAACACAAAGTCCCAAGACCGCACCCACTCTTTTGCTCGTTTTGCCAAACAACCAACAACAAAGACCAAAAACTTCTTCACACACACATACGCGATGCCATTGATAGAAGATCTCGGCAAAGACAAGCACACAGGGCCCGGCCGATTTTACAGCTATGCTCGCGTGGGGCCCTCTGGCAGCGTTGATGGGTTTGGTTCCACTGCTGGAGTAAACGCCAATACCAGCAGTGGTGGTGGTGGCAATGGCAGGGGCAAAAAACGGGTGGCAGCGGCGGCGGCGCACGCGCGCATCAGTGATAGCGCCAGCCGACAGCGAGCCATTAATAAGCGGTTGCTCGAGCTCGACCGCGAGAACTACAACGAGCCTGCTTCTGGCTCTTTGTCGTCATCCAGCGGCAGCGGTGCGAGAGACCTGGACCCCGGCCGCCGCGGGTCGACGCCGGCCACGCGGCGGATCCTCGCATCTCGCAAGACTCTTATGAACCTGCTTGATGACGACCCTGCTGCGGCACGCGATACTGTACTGGTGCTCGCGGCGCCGCCCAAATACCCGCTGCGACTGCGCCTTTGCAGCGTGTGCGGGTTTGAAAGTAAGTACGTCTGCGCGCGCTGTGGCTACCGCTACTGTAGCCTGAAATGTGACGAAACTCATAAGGAGACGCGGTGCATCAAAATGTACGTGTGAGCGAAAGCAAGTGAGAAAGAGAGAGAGAGAGAGAGAGAGAGAAAGCGGGGCTGGGGTATGAAAAGGCCGGATCAGCTTTCCTTAGTCCCTAAGAGAGCCATTGGTCAAATCGCTCCCACAGTTGGTAAGAGTGAAACCATGAAGAGTAGTGGGAAGACCACGTCACCTTGACCATTCCCGAAACCTCACCTGGCTTGGGGATCCAAAGCAAGTACTCAAGTTAACGGAACTTGCAGTCTATCCGTACCCACGCGCATTTTCCGTACTGGGCCTGTGCTCGTGCATGGCACAAAATAAAAATGACTTTCTAGGGTCATGTCAAACCTTTTGTGATACCCTTTTTTTTTTTTTTTTTTTTTTTTTCTGTTTTGTGCAGTTTTCTCGCATGTCTTTACAGTGACCGTTAGCCGGGTCCTGCACGTTTAAATGGGATGCTTAATTTCAATCTTTTATACCATAGATCTCATCATAATTGCAAGCCGAGGGCTTAGCTACCCGTGACAAGCTCGTTTGCGAAAAGAATTTGTGGTTTACAACAACTGTGGTCATTTTTTTTTGTTTGGAGATATATATGGAACTATGAATTGCTATGAATAGCAGCTATATATGTATATATACTATATATGATAATGTTTGAAAAGCTCATATGTATATGAGATAATAATAATAATGATAATAATAATAGTAATAAAAATAGAAACAATCAAGCGAGAGAGGAAAAAAAAAACAACAACCCAAATTTAGCACTGCTAGCAATAACCCGTGCGTGCAGCTGAGCTTTAAGCAATGAGCCACCACGAGGCAGCCAGCAAGAGAATAAGCACAAACGCAGTAATGACACCAGCACCTGCCTTGTCCTTAGTCTCAATATCAAGCGGGTGGATAACCCTCTCACTTGACGAAGAAACCGTGCCTGCGGAGCCGTTGCCGACTGAAGTGGCGCCAGTGTCGGCGCTGAGGGGTCCAACTTTCGTGTTGACAAGGCGGTTTTGCAGGGCTTCGAGCGCACTCATTTGCTCACCCAGTCCCCAAATACCATCCCAGCCAGTGTAATTCCAGTTCAAACCACAGGTGTGGCCATCAGTACCACCCGTGCATGACTGGAGCACGCCAACAGTCGTGTCAGCAAGGTAGCTCTGGATCTCGTCGTTAAGCGAGGGCGCCATCAAACACGTAAGACCCAAAAAGCGCGAAAAGATACCTTTGAAGCAGCGCTGGTCAGTATTACAACGACCCGAGGGCTGACAAGCGGCCTCGTACATGATATTTCTATTATCCGTAAAAAAGACGCGCGCGCGGCCCCAAATGTTGGTGGCGCGTGTGAGCCAAAGAGTCTGATTAGTGTGGTTGTAGAGGAACGCGGCACCCGACATGAGGAGACCCGAATTGTAGGTCCATTCCAGCGGCGAGACGTCAGTGCAGTTCTCAAGAAGCGAGGCACCGTCATAGACGGCCCAGTTAGTAGAGTCATTGCCAATGAATTTGTGGTCCGCGAGCCAATCCCAGATCTTTTCAGCCCACTCAGTGTAGGTTTCATTGTTGGTGTAGCGAGCAAGCCGGGCCGCAAGGTTGAAAAGGCAGCCATTGGAGACAGTATTTTTATAATTGTAGCCATTGTTCCAGGTGAAAATTTGCCATCTAAGACCACCACCACAGTGCTGAGTGTCCCAGCGTGCAGCCATAGTGTTGAAGACAGCCTGAGCAAGGTAGACCCACTGCGGCTCATTCGACTGTGGATTTGAAAAATTCTTTTCCGCGGCAGCCATGACCGTGATGCCCCAAAAGCCCTGATCATCATTTCCCTCCGTGGTGGTCTGGTTGGCGGGCATGTAGTCCCAGTCGGAACCGGCCTGGTAAAGCAAACTGCTCTTCACAAGGTCGTTGTAAGTCTCGTCGCCAGTATAAAACCAGTAGTCAAGCATGGAGCCCCAGGCGGCGCCGGCTTCCCACCAGTAGTAGGGGTCGACAAACATACCGGGCCATTTGCCAGAGTCATTACCGTTGTAGTAGTCCATAAGACCTTTGGCCAAAAGCCCCAGACCTTCCTTTACGGAGGTATCGTTGTTAAAGTCCATTTCTAGTGCTGCAACGTGGTGACCGGGCAGGCAAAAAAGGGCCAGCAGCGTGAGGACCAGGGCCCTGCTGCCAGACAAAAGTGTCGGTAAGCGAGCCATTTAGAGTTAAAAATGTAATGACCTGCTATTATAAAGGCAAGCTTGAAGAATGGAGAGAGGGATGGAGATTGCAAAACAAGAAAATACCAAGAAAGACAAGAAAAAAAAAAACAAATGAAAATTCTCAAGAAGGTTGCGCAGACAAGAAACTAATAGGGGATTTTTTTTTTTTTTTTGGCTCAACTTGATGACGAGCCAAGGAATTCTTTTGGGTGACAAGCAAAAGCTTAAAATAGAATGACAAGAAAAAATAACAATAAAATGAAAATAAAAAAGTACAAAAGAAAAAACACTTACGCAACATGCCAACAGTCAGAATTATCAGAGAACCTTCTGCTTTTTTGTATTAGAAATTTTTTCAAACTTATTAGTATTAAGTTATTATTTTTATTATTATTTTTCATTACTGTTTGAACTCGGAAGGACCTGGTGACGTTAGCATTGTTTTTCCGCTACTTCGTCTTTTAGGATCATACTATATCACCCGTAAACCTACGCAAAGATACCCACCAAGTGGAACCTATGTCCGACAATGTCGTCACCGCTCCAGGCGGTCAAGAATAAACCAAGAATATGAATTATAAATATTAGCAATACTATATAGACAAAAAAAAAAAAGAGCTAGATGAAGTCTTGCTGACTCAAGTACTCCCTTGCAATGCTGTCTCCCCGCGAAGCAGCAATCGACATCCAGTGCTTGATGATGGACATGCGAATGGGATCCAGCTTGTCGGGATCCTCAATAATCCTAAAATCATCTAACAAAGTGTTGCTGAACACATCAGCCAATTTCGAAAAAGGCGACACGCATATTGGTGCAATTTGAGGGTGCGAAAAGTGAATCATGGCCAGTTCTCGTTGGCCCTCAATATCACCTTCCTTAGATGCAATGCTCCACAACCAAGCACACTCCTTTAGCGAAAATTTCTTCAAAAAATCGTCACTCAAGTCAGAGGAAATCATACCAGTATGACGTTTAAATAGCTCAGATGCCGTCTGAGTAATCACAAGAAGGTTATCCTCTTTCAATGAAAGGGCAGCCAAACTCACATCCCAAAAGGCTTTGCCCATGTCCGTGAGGTCGAGCACTTTTGAGGGAACAAAGGCAGCTATGAACTGAAGGTCACGGAATAATGTATTACTTTCCATTTCCGTTGTTTTAAATATGCGCTGTAGCTCTTCAGCAATAGCGTCGGTGTTGGGACCAACAGAGACTTTGTTACCGCCTGGGCCAACTGACGAGAAGCCACCAGACCCAAGCATGGGCGACTGTAGAGTAAACGCGCTAGAGGAAATTCTTTTAGCCTCAACCGTGGCAATAGCTTCACCGAGTGATGTCATTGCTGATAAACTACTCTTTCTGCTCACAGACTTTTCGACACCAGCAATTCTAGGCGTGGTAACCTGGTTCTCGAGAGAAGGCCTGTTGGAGTGAGCGCGACAGGATCGGCTGGACCTCTTTTGACTATTACAACTTGCACTAGATAAGTAAGATACAACTAGTCGAACTAACTGGTAGAGGGCCTTCAACTTGCCCATGGGAGATGGGTTCACAGACAGCTGGTAGATAAGCTGCGAGTAAGCTTTCTCATATGGAAAATGGAACTTGAACAAGCTCGTGGGCGGGACAAGCTTTCCATTATGCGCAAGAGAACCATAATTGGGCGAGTCGGTATTTGGGTTGGATTGTCTCCAGCTGTTCCTAGACTCGGTGGCCGTGTTCACACGTAAACCCACGTTTTCAATGTTTTTGGGTTTGTTACGTTCATTTATCCGCCTGATTGATTCGCGAACAATTGGAGTTGACAACCATTTGTCGGTCTCAGAGCCTGTAGAAAAAAAGTTAGCAAGCCTAGTTAAAGAGAAGACATAATATAGGGCAAAAACTTACCTTCAGACCAACCGTCTAAGCCAAGGTCGGTATAAATTAAACTGACCACAGTCATTTGCAAGTCAAGTATAAACTTATCTAGCTCTTCGCGTTTTTCATCATGGCGCAGTCTATCAGCTTCATCCATATACACAGGGCCAGCAGAATTCTCCTCAGACCCAGTGAAGCTAATGTTACCCAAAGAAGCCTCGTTAAGACTTTTGTTGCGTCGGTGCCCCTGAGATTCAGTCGTCGCAGGGCGCTCTAGATCATTGTTGAAATCAGATGAAGACATGCGCTTACCAGCCATGTCGAGAGAGCTGAACATATCGATAAGATTTGGACTAGATTTACGAGAACGGTGGCCTCGACCGCTGTAAGATCGACCAAGATCCTGACTACTTTGCTTGGACCGGGTGTTGTTGAAAACATCGATTGAAATATTGTCAATCGATTTTCTGCGGTTGCTGAGATCATTCTCGCCCTCAAAAGTAGCACTGTCGTTATTGCCCAAATTGTAGAACGGTGGTTTGGAAATAATGTTGGCGCTAACAACGCTAGACCGATCCATGATTTCAATTTCGTCAATTAGTTTGCACAAATCGCTTTTAAACAAAGGACTAGCAGTGAGAAGAGACTGGCCACGGTTTCTTCGAGTGTTTGAAGCATCACCAATAACACGCTTGATTAAGTCGTCAACCTCGCAAGAAAAGCGATGGATACGTTCCTCGCTGGCACAAAAGATCTGGATTTGTTGACCGTCAAGCCAATTTTTGGTTGCTTCTGCTTCCTTGTCTGATAGCTTGTTATGACCAGCATATTCAACAGGAGCAAACATGGAATCAGTGGAACCGGTAGGAATATGGGACATAGAGTGTCTCTTATTTTGATAGTCTCGTTTGGAACCGCCAGTAAACCGTTTAAAAGAAAAGGCACTGGCAGATGATAGAGATGCACTAGATTTGTTTCGCTTTAAAGTATGCAAACCAGTAGTAGATCCAGAACCTTCTAAAGAAACCAAGTCTGTTCCGCGGTTGAGACTAACTGTAACATCCCGGGCACGGCTCCAAACTTGGCTAGTGCGAACATCTGTGATATACCACACTTTAATTCGCAGACTATGCAAATGTTGGATGTTAATCTCGCAGGAGTTAGCAGAAAGTTTCAAGTAGTGCTGGTAAGGCTGAGAAATCTGCTCACATTTCTTGATATTCCGGGCCACGTTTTTAAGTTTATTTTCCTTGTCGCGCTTGATGCATCTCATTAAATAACTGTTCACTTCATTGGCAACAGAAATATAAGTAGCACTAGACGGTGCAGGAAATAGTTTTTGTAGCGCTTGAACAGCACTGAAGTACTCGTTCCCTTCTAAGTAGTTACTCAGCGCAATTGATCGCCGGCCGGCATCACTAAGAATAGATAGCAGATAACCGGGAGATGAAGTAGAAGGAGAAGAGGTAAAAGAATTGCTGCTGAAAAACGGATCATTGCTGTTTGAATTGGAGAGAGAATCAAAATGATTGCTAAAAAGTTCGGCATTGAATGCGCCAGAAGAATTGTTATTAAACAAACTATTGGCTGACCCAGCGACTTTGAGTAACGAGTTGTCAGATATGAGCTTTTCCAAGGCAGCAGTGACTATTTCCGCATACACCTTGTGACCGGAGGAGATAGGTGACTTTTCAAACTCCATAAAAGGACTTTCCTCGTGTGGAGGGCGCATAGTGAAATCAAAGCAATCAGACGAATTGGACTGTTTTAGTGGTCCCCCATCCAAGTCATCATACACAGGAAACTGATTAACAATTGAGGATTCATCAATTTCAACAATGCCCTCTTTCTCAATGCGAAAAATTTGCCACCTTTCAGCTAGCGGATGGGGGAGTCTAAAGTGCTGAAGCTTTTGAGGTCTCATGTAACTTAGATATTGCGAAGCACCGGGACCTCTGAACTGCAAATACGTAAACTTTTTGAGAAGCTCGTTGGCAACAGGCTCAACATCAACCCTAATATCATTTAAGCTCCATTCAAACTTGCTGTCCTCAGGACCAAAAAAAGGTGTAGTTCTGGCAGACGTACAGTCATCTGAAAAGTGTATATTGATCTCATCAAGACTTGGAAGACTCTCGTCAAAATTGTGACTACAGCTTCCAGGAGCACCGCTACTGGAGGATTGAATCGAGCCAGCATGAGGATATCCAAAGCTGCTGCTAGATGATCTGTTCAAATTAGAATTGATAGAACCAGATCGTTCTACCGCAATTGGACGTGAGTTTGTAGCAGTCTGCGCAAATGATGCTTGACGTTGAAGTGCATAATCCGGAAAAAGCGAAGCATACAAAGTCAGAAAGTCAGATGGAGAGAGAACTAACAACTGAGAGCAGAGACGGCTATCAAGATGGTGAGAAATATCGGCTGAAGAACCAAACTCTGTTGCCTGAGAATCATTGGAAAAAACGGGTTCACTAAAATCGTTAAGAGCACTCAAAGAACCCGATTTAGAAGAGCTGGATGATTTTTCAAGTAGAGAAGAGAACTTGTTGTACATCAGCATAATGTTATTATGTATCGCTGGCTGAATGTTCACGCTAGAATGCTTGTTAAGCAACACTACCTCAGCGTAATGATACAAATTGTTGTAGATCACCAAAAGAATGCGTTGACGTTGGCGATCAGAAATGAAAAAATCATTGGCCATGCTGAGACTCTCAGGCAAGCTTAAAAAGGAGTACAAGTATCGTCCTAAGAAGTACTTGAAAAAAATAAAGTCAATAACTTTCTTTTGATATGGCTCTGATATATTTGTTAGAACAAGTTTCGAAAATAACAGCATATGTTCAGGAATTGACTCAGTCGAAGAATTATTAATTTGGATAAGAATTTGAACAATAGAATTGTCAATAAATAGCAGTCGTTTGTTTTCAAACTCAGCGTCAACCGAGTGGAGTGAGTTAGGGGATGCTTTTGAAGAAGTGTTATGCATAGAAGAGGAAATAGTGGGTTTAGCCGTGGCCCGTTGAAGAGAAATAGAAGGAGAAATAACGTTGGGGCTAAAAGGTGATGTAATAAGCGTCGATGGAGATGATATGTAATTGTAACTAGACGCGGCCGTCTCAGGAGAGCTGAAAGCAGAGTTAGGTGTAGAATAGTTAGCCGAACTTGTAGAAGAAACTGGCGTGCTTGGTGAGGGAAGATTAATATGTGACAAAACAGGTGTGTTTGAAACTGAATGAGAATTTTGTGATTCTTTCATCAGAAATTGCCCGCTCTGAAGAATGCCCAGTAAAGTTGTTTCGAGTGATGCCAAATGATTTCTTGAAGAAAGCGTTGTAATTTTTTCGAAGATAGCAAGAGAAAGCCGTTCATACTTATCAAATGATGAATTAATGTTTAGCAAAAAAGAAACGATGAAAGAAAAGTATTCAAATCGTTGTTGGTATGGAGCTGAAGGTGGGAAGAAGGAATAAAAAATAATGTCGAGAGCGTTGCTTCGATGCAGGGCTGAGAGCTCATCAAAAGGGTCGGCTGAAGATGGAGAAAAAAAGGCAAGAATATCATTCTCACTCATTGCGCATAAACAAGCACAAATAAAACTTGGTTTTTGCTTGACTATTGTAAGAAATGAGGTGAGAAAGCTCCGATTCGAAGATTTCAAAGAAGACATGAAGTTTGAATTTTTTGTTGAAAAGTCGTTATTGAGAATCGAACTGGTAAATTCAATTGCCTGGGTATACGGCGATGCAAACTTTCCAGGGTCCGACTTGAAACGTTCAGCAAGGGTTGAGTAAAAAACATGAGTAGATGCTTGCAGGCGGTTGACAATATTGTGGTAGATAAGAAGTTGTACAAGACGCGAAGAGGCATTGTTGGCGTTGCTAGTACTAGATAAATATTGCATATCTAGCTTAATAAGACTCTCAATTGGGAAACAGGGAAGCATTGGACTCGGTGCGCGTACTGGAGGATAGGAGTGATCTCTTGAAGGCGTATTAAAAGAGTTAAGTAAATGAGGTTGAGAGTTGCGCTGAAACTTGGGCACATGCAACGGTCCGGATGGCTGAGATTGTGACTGCTTGGAGCTCTTTGCGGGTGACGAAAACGAAGATTGCCGCTGTGTTTTGTGAGATCCAGCAATTGACGGTGAAGGGTGTAGAGCGCTGGGAGTAGTGAGACATCTGTGAGATTCGTGAAGAGGGCCTTGGGTTGACATGTTGGTTACTTCTAGCGTTTCAACAGACTCATTGGTGTATGTCGAAGAGTTTCGCCTCTTACTGTCGTAACCTCCCAAGTGTTGCGCAGACATAAATGGCTGGACTAGAGCTGCCTTTTGGGTGTGGTGTCGGTCTTCCACAAAAATTGAGTTGGCTTCATCAATAACAGTAGATGAAATAGGCTTATAATGGACTGAGTTCGTGGAGTAAATTGCGGCTTTCTGAGAATAATAGCTTTCAGAGTAGTCGCTGGAGGTATGACTTGATGCTAAATCTGACTGGAGGTGCTGAGGCATGTAGTTTTTGTCAATAAAACCAGACTCGTTTGGCGAGGTTGAATAGCCCGAATTAGATGGCAAACCAGATTTTAATGAAAAGGAAGAAGATGAGTTATGAGTTGGTAAGGGAAATGCTTGGTTGATGCTTGATGAATATAGTGTGTTATCTGGCGTGATTGCTGGCTTGGCCTTAGTACGCTCAGGGAAAACGAAATCAGACATGCTGTGAACAACAGTCATTATGAAAAACTAGAAGTAGAAGTTAGCACTCACAGAAAAACGTGATCAATGATAGTAAGGAAGGGTTCTTACGTTTGCGATATATGGTAGTCAGTTGGTAGCAGTCGCAAAATAAGAACTTTTGGGTAGAAGGCGGGAGTTTGCCGGAATGAAAAAAAGTGTAAACAAATGAACAAAAAATAACGTTTGCGGGATGACGATAACGGGTGATTTGAATTCAAGGCAAATAGATTTGTGCCAGGACCGTTCTTGCGGGCGCAGAGGTCATAAAGTCATAGATTGAAAATAATGGAGGAGGAAGGAAAGAAAGTAGAAAGAAAAAAAAAGGTAAATAATTTTTTTTTTTTTTTTTT
>JAJMRT010000105.1:0-36242 GCA_030558065.1 Geotrichum phurueaensis
TTTTTTTTTTTTTTTTTATTGTAATGAGTGGGGTGGATTTAGAAGATTTGGCCAATGAGAACAAATAAATGGCTGGCGAGGAATAACCCAGCATCAGTGTCAAACTTAGAGTGAGAATCAAAAGGGAGCTTTTTACAGATTTTGTTTAGGTATCTGCAAACTCCTTAATCCCGACCTGACAATTGTAGGGTTGACTTTTGTAATGATATCTCATTACCTCACCATATGCTTTTTGCAAAAATTACAGGCTTGCATAAATAATGGATTCTTGCAAGTAGAACCTAAGGGCCATTTTTGCTTTGTATCCTCTGTTTTTTTTTTTTTTTCGTACCTGTAAACCCCCCTCCCTCCCATGTTTTCGTACTGGTTTTTGTCGACATTTGTATACATCCATATCTATCTCAACAAACACTGAGCATCTCTGATGGCTTTTTGGAAATCCAGCCCAAAAAAAAAAAAAAAAAAAAAAAAAAAAAAAAAAAAAAAAAAAAAAAAAAAAAAAAAAAAAAAAAAAAAAAAAAAATAATAATAATAATAATAATAAAATAAAAATAAAATAAAATAAAAACAAATAAAAGTGAGTGCGGGGAGTGCCGAACAAACCTGTGAGGAAATATCTAAAATACATTCATCTTTTTTTTTTTTTTTGTGTGTCATCTGGAATCGAGCTAGTTGTATATACCATAGTAAATATGAGCTTTTATTTTTTATTTTTTTTGGATTTCACAATCTCAACTTTTTTCCAAGCAATCTATACTGTACATATATACTAATTGCTTTGACCCCCAGGCCTGACAGCCTCAACCTCGTAACCAGTCTTTTATATACATTTACAAAAAACCAGCAAAAACCATTTCTCAATAATATATATGTAATTGAAGAACAATAACAATAATAACATAAAAGTATTAAAAAAAAAAATTTTCACCATGATAATAATATTAATAATAGGAGTCACAAAACCCTCCCATTTACAACTAAAAAAAAAGAAAAACTCACAAAAACAATAATGCAAAAAATAAAATAAAAGAAATACATTCACTCGCAAATTCAACCAACGTTGACTTGATCACTTTGTTACATTTTTCTTACTAGGTTTGGCAACGCGTTTGTATTTTTCTTCCACGTCACGCGCTTGGTTTGGATCCATTTGATTCGTGGCCCCCAACAGGGTCCGACTTACTGCCTCAGTGGCGCCAATCATGGGCCGGATAAGGGCAATGGGCGTTGCGCGCATGATTGCCTTGGCGGCGCCGCCGGCGCTGCCTGATGCCACGGCATCGGACTTGATCCCCGCTACGGCCGTCTTGGCGAGACCTAGATTATGCCCAAGACTGCCGTAAGCACTGTAAATGCCTTGCGCCAGAGTCAGGGGTTGATTGGCGTAGAGGCTTACTGCCTCAGTCTTTTTGGTGCTAGGTTCAGTTGCGTCTTGAAGCGTCGACCCAGATGTGTCAAACCGCACGCGCGCACCGGCCTCGGCGTAGTCCTCGCTATCGCTCTCGCTGCCGTCGCTGAGCCCCGCGTAAATGTCCACGGGCCCGGCGGTCTGGCGGCCAGCTGCGCCGACGCCGCCAAGGGCGTACTCAGCCTGCTCGAGAAACGTTTGCGTGCCGGCAGCAAGCTTGGCGCCAAACTTGACAAGCTCACTCGTTGTGTTGCGAGCAAACTGCCACGCGCCCTTTTGCAGCGAGCGGATCACGCGGCCGTCCTTGCGGTACTCGCGCACGGGCACGACGACCAGGTCGCGCAGGCCGCTGCCAAGCCGAACAATCGAGCGCACAGGCGCCAGCCCCGCCAGCACGTCGCCTAATTGATTGCTGCGGATGTCGGGCATCCAAATACCATTAAGCATCACGCCCAAGCGCGGGAAGCCGGCCACGCCGTAGAGCTTGACATGGTTAAGCACCATTTCGGCCTCATCAAGAATAAAGAAATTCATAAACTCTGTAGTATGCCCAGACCGCAGCCCCGCGTAGTCAATTTTTTTCGGCTTGTAATCAAGCTTGACTTTAATGGCGCGGATATCAGCCTTTTGAATAAATGGAATCTCATCCTGAAGCCCTGCCATAAGGGAATCAAACCGGTCGTCTTGAAACTCAAAAAACCGCGTAATGAAATCAAGCGTGTCCTGGTCAACGTGCAACCGAAGCGGCAACACAAACACATTAAGGACAATCTCAGACGTTGCCAGATCGGCCACGGGCTTGACGTTCTCCATAATGATATGAAACATGCTGGCGCCTTCTTCCCGGTCACCCTCGCTGCGCATATAAGTGAGAAACTTATTCCATGTAGACGTCGCCACGTTATCCAAGATTTCAGCGTCATTGACCCGAAGGTCAAGGCGGTTAAGCAAATGCGCCAGGGGATCATTTTCATTAAGCAAAATTTTATCATTAACTCCGGCAAAGAGACTCATTTTGCCATGAATCCCTGTCAGGTGGATTTTCACTTTGTGCTGCTTAGAGCGTTTAAGCTTGAGTGACTTGAGGTGGTTCTGGCGCAGCTCCTTGGCAAGAGACGGCGACGGCCGAAACGGCGTCGATGCGCGAGAAGACGGAGCAGAAGAAGCAATACTAGTCGTCTCGCTGGCATTGTCGTCATTAATGTCCTTGTTGATCATTTTACGCAGGTCATTGGCGTTTTGATGCGTTGACATGGAGATGTAAATAGAGTTGAACAAAACATCAGCCACCACATCTTCACCCTCTTCTTCCTCGACCAAGTCAGCATCCTCGCCGTCACTATGAATCTCTTGGCGAACGGCTTGGTTATACGCTGCTTCCTCCTCGGTTTGAAACCGTCGAATCTCCTTGGCCTCATATTCCACGCGGGAAATCGCTTTGGTAATGACTTCGCGCGTGTATTTCCAGTCGTAGCCGTCATGCATGTCCCAGGTGATATTATTGACACGGAAATCAATGCTAATGGGCGGCGTGCGCGTGTCCGTTGACGACACAAGACTCGGCTTTGCCGCCGCAGCAGCCGGCTTGCGGCTGTCCACATATGAAGGAATTTCCGCCGTGCCCGCATCGCTTGCCGACCGCCGGTCAAACTCATCATCGCTCTCACCATCTGAAAACAAAGTAGGAGATAAGTGAGCCGAGCGGAATTTGTCTGAAGATATTACAGGCCTATGGGAAGGCTTGGCCCGGCCAAAATGGTCTTCCGCAAAGTTTAGCGCGGAATCGTGCAGCTGCACGCGCTGCTCAAAATTCGCCACTGACTTGGAGCCATTAAAATCAACCACTTCATCCGCAGCGGGGTGGGAGTGGTCAAGGTTGTTTCGCGCAACCATCACACTCAAGTCCTCTTGTAGCAAAAGATCAGTGTTGGAGTAGCTCGAGTGCAAGCCGCCGCTGCTGCCGCTAAGGCCTAGCCCGGTCCCCGAGCGGTCACCGGTGCCAGGGCCGCCATAGTAGCTCTCAATAAACTCGAGATTAGTGGGCACGTCATCGTCAACGAGGTCAGCGTCTTCGGCAAAAAAATTACCACTCCCGCCGGCCTGGTCGCTGCTGCCGCCGCGCGGGCGCACCATGTTGCCGGCAAGAAAGATGTCACTATCAACGTTAGCCATCACGTCAATAGGGCCGCCAGGAACTGTAGTACGATACTTGAGCTCAGGGGGCGGAGGGTCGACCACAGGTTTCAAATCATTAACAAGCTGCATGAGGCTATGGGTTGAGTCAGCGCAAGATTTAAGGTAAACGCTGTCAATAGTCAGCGATAGCCGGAGCTCAACTTTACTGGTTTTGTCGCTATCAGATGATGGATCAACATTAATGGCAGTCTCAACACTGTTGATGATACCAATTGATACATAGCCCTGCGCCAGGTACTGCAGCGCAAGACTGCTTGCATGACTGTGCTTTCTGTGGGTATCGTTGCCCATAGACGAAAGGTACTTGCGGTCATCGACCATCAATAATGATGCCTTGTCAACGGTCACCGTGACTGCAACGGACTTTGTTGCGGAAAATTGCCGAATTGCCGCGCTGCCACTGCTGATAATCAGGCACGCATGCGAGGGCAAGTGCAGCGGGGACAACCCAACTACACAGTCAACCAGCCGCACGGGGATGGTCAGCACTGTATCAAGGATCGTGGCCACAGAATCAGCTAGCTCGACACTAGTGCTGCGGCTGCTGCTCAATTCACTGGGTGGTGGCGGTTCGTCAAAAATCTCAAGGAACCGCACATGATACTCAAACTCAAGGTTATGCAACTCCACGCCGGCTACCGCTCCCGCAGAAGATATATTCACAGTCGCTACAGGTTGGCCCTAGTCAAAAAAATGTTAGCAAAGAAAATAAAACCAAAAAAAAAAAAAAAAGGGGGGGACGTACAGTTTTGCGCTCGTTTACTTTATGTACGAGAGAAAGATGGCCCAGAGCCGAATTAATATCGCCCATGTCGCGGGATATATGAACTGTTTGCAACTCTAGTACCGATGCGCCAGAAGCCAGGAACCGCGCATGCAAGTCACCAAGGTCAATGTCAAACCGCGAAAGTTTACCGGGCAGGCCAAGTTGAACGCCAAGATAGACGACTTTAAATTCAAATAAAGTGCAGCTGGTAATTTTGTCATTGTGGAATGAAATGTGTTTCCTTTCGTGGTCGCGACGGCAAACCTCGCTGGTGCGGTTAATGTTGTTGTTGTTGTTGTTGTTGTTGTTGTTGTTGTTGTTGTTGTTGTTGTCAGAGACCGCGTGGGAAAGGCGAGATTGAGCCTCCCAGGCGGCGCGCCGGGCCTTGAATTGGTCGCCTAATTGCTGCAGGTAGGCAACATCAAGCTGAGCATTACCAGTCATGACATGGAGGGTCTTTACCTCGGAGGTGCTGTGGGTATTATTATCAGCGCCACCATATTTAAATGACAATTTTTTAAGGACAATCGAGTTATCGTCGCTGCTAATCCCACCACTAGTGGTGCTGCTGCCAGAAAATGCCAGTACAACTTGTGGGCAAAAGGCAATATGATTTGAATCAAGCGAAATGGGGAAAACTGTCACTTTAATGGCATCACCAGGGGGATCGTTGCCATCACCAATTGTAAACTTGACATCAAAAGAACTGGTCTGGCCAATGATAGCAAAATCACTAGAAGCAGCTGCTGGCTCCGGAGAAGCCGACAGCGAAGTGATGGACGAAACAAGCTCAAAAACCGGCGCAAACCTCGCTGCCAAGTCCTGTAAGGTGAAAATGTCGGTGGTAGTGACGGAGAGCTTAGCCGAGTTGGGCACCATGATCCTACATACTCGTTGTATCTCTTGCTGCTGCTGCTGGGTCCCACTCTTACTGGTAGTAGTAATCTGGCAAATGAAATCACTTTGGTTCAAACCTACTGTCGAATCATCCGGGAAGGCGAGAATATCGTCCATGGCATCAGCGCGGCGGAGCACAATTGAGTTGATTTCAAAATTTTGTGTCGTCGGGTGCGGACTACTGTAGTGAATACCACGCAAGTGTAAGCAAATTCCGACATCATCTTTAGTCTCAGAAACAGTGTCGCCAGGTCCCATTGACTCAAATTTACCTTCGGCAAGAAGCACCTTTGTAAAACTAACCTCAAGTTGATCAAGACTGAATTTTTCCAATCTCGCAGCTTTGCCTTGAATGTCTTCACTATTGTCGAGGCTAGTAGCCGCTTTAGTCTTTTCCTTTGGTTGGCTCTTTGCCGCCGCCGAGAATGCCGAATCTGTTGATCCTGAGGACTGTTTGAGCATATGAGACTCTAGCAGATCAAGCGCCGCCACAACAACATCGGGCCAGGCTGTGGCCCCAACTCTTGCGTGACCAGCGCTGACCACAAGGGCACTGAGGTCAAGCCCACGAAAGGAGAGATCCACGCGGTCAAGCCAAAATAGCCGGGGGTGCTGGGGTTGAGGAGTGGTGCGGTTGTTTGCAGATTGTGAGGCAATCATGGCACTCATGTAGATACTTTCAGTCGCAGCCCCGGTGGATGGCCCATTACCCTCGGCATCCTCACTGTCCGATTGCGGAAAGATTACCATACTATCCATCATGCTACTGAATCCTTCATGGGTACTGTCATCATTACCAAACCCACCATGGAAAATACTGTTGCCAAGTCCATTATCCGCCGTCAGTTGAGACGCAGTCAGATCAGGCTCGTCATCAGAATGCATTGACTGATAAAAGCTGCGCCCGGGGTCCTGGAAATACGCATCGGGGAGGGCCGATTGAAACATGCGCGAAGCAATCACAGAATGATCTTCTGGTGAAGCCATACTGGCATCAGCTTGACTGCTGCCGCCAAATAAATGGCTAGGGTTGTCGTCACCAAAATTATTGATGATATCACTACTGTTGCTAGCCGATGGCGTAGATTTCACAGAGCTGGACTTGACTATACACTCAATCCCACGCATGGCCACGCGGCGAGCACCGTCCTCGGGGGTAGTAGAAAACCGAATCTCTTCCACGACTAATTCCAACTCGACATCTTCCCCATTGGTGCTACTCTGGTGTTTTTTGTTGCTGGTGCCAGCAATAAGCACGCGCACACGCACATCGCGTAGGACCACGTCTAACCGTGAAATAGCGGCATCAACCACCCGGCTCACGACGCCGGAAAAATCGCCTAGCCCGTAGCCCATGCCATCTTGTTGTGAATTACTGCTAGTCGTCGACGATTGCGAGTCAGTGATGTTAGAATCCGACAATTCCGGCAGTAAAGAAGACGAGGGAGGCGAGAATGCGCCAGGGGGGCCGCCCGCTGCTGTTGGCATTATAATACTTTCTGCCAGGTCCGCGGTGGTGCGCTCCAGCAGACTCTCAAGACCAGTGCCATCACTATCGCTAGCGGCATTGTAGGCAGCGCGGGTAAGTGAAACTGTGAGTTTCACGCCGTCACCAACCACGCGGGTGCCGCCAGTACTGATTCCACTGGCAAGTAGCTCGAGCTCGAGCCGCGCCAGCCCGCCGTGCCGCACGTAAGCACCGGGCGCAGCGCCACTGGCGGCAAGGTAAGACGAAAGCTTGTCGCTGTCAAGTTCAACATTGCGTAGCACAACGTGGCCAAACCCGCCGCTGTTGGTACTGGCAGAATCGCCATCGGGGTGCTCGGCGTTATCAAGATCGGCGTTTGTGAGTAGCGTTAATTTCGACAACAGGTATGCGTAGAATCGGCGTTGTAAACTGGCTGCTGTAGGAAGTTGGAATTGAGGCCAGTATCGTCTGCCCGTAGCAGGTGTATCTTGCTGATCTGATGCCATTGCTGAAATGTTGTCTATGCTAATTTATGAAGATGCAAAAAAAAAAATTGTATAGATGTGTTTTGTAGTAGGTTGCGATAGTGTTTGCCGCTCCCCGCGTAAAAAAACAAAAACAAACCCTTATCAATTTGTGCTTGGGATGATTGCTGGTAAGAGTGCTGGGGGATTCGCCAGTGCGTTCAATCACAATATAAATTGCACGTCTTTATGGGTGAATGTGAATGCGAGGTTCTGATGCTGGTGGGAAACTTGTTAGTATTCAAAGCCAAATGTATTGAGTGCAGGCGCCCTGGTCCATGTCGCTTGCCAGGAACCTCTGCGGATAATGCCCAGATTAGGGCGATAAAACAACTTACCTTGTAGCGGATAGATCCAGCTACACTGTGTTTATCTGTAAATAAAAATAAAATGAAAATATGTGCTGAATGCAGCCGTAAAAAAAACAATAGACGTAATGATATATAGACTGGGTATAGTCCAAGAGAATTATACATCCAGAGTAGTGAAGAGAAGGAAGGGTCACTTGTTTGCAATTGAAATCAAATAAAACTCAAAAGGGTCTGAGCCTATTTGTTTTTGTACTGCAGCACTTGCATCACTTCCCATCGTGAGCATCATGTCCCTTTTTTAGCAGTGTGCCCTAACCCTGGTAGATATAAAATAATAAAATCACATGTGATAAGCACAAAAACATTAGTATTAAGTAATTAAACTTATTTCATAAATAATATAGTCTAAAGCCCAAGTACAATAATGTAAAGTCAATAGCTTAACTTGCCAATCATTGATCACTCTGTTACTCAATTTTATTTCAATTTATAGCATTGCCCTTATACTTTACTTAAAAAAAAAAAATTCAACTACTTTTTCTTATTCAGGCTTTCACACCCTTGCGCTTCTCAACCATAAACTCAAAAAAGGCAAACTGGCCCGGGTTGGCGCCATGCGCATAGATAAAGCGGCCCGCAAGGTAAGAGCCGAAAATGGCCTTGAGGTAGTTGGTTGGTACGCGCGCAAGAATCGTTTCAAGGCCAAGCTCCCTTTGTAGAGTTTGGGGCAGAGCCTCGGATAAAACCAAGTTGCGGAACTCAGCGTCTTCCCACAAGTTAGACGCCGAGAGCTCCTCCGTCAGCTCGTTAATGGCGTTGGAAAGCTCATCAGAGAGGGTTGAGTGCGGCTTGCCCGTCAATTCGTGCTCGCGCCAAAGGGCTTCAAACTCAAGGCGAGCATTGGTTTGAATTACCTGCTGCACTTCCCGCACATAATTGTGGTAAAACTCGGGCACATTGCCCCTCTCGTCAACGCACATGGACCGGAAAAAGCCCGAGTCGTCAAACGCAAGCGACGCCAGCACCTCCAGTGACGAGGAGGTGACACCACCTTTATTAGCCGAGGCGTCTTTAAAGACAATGGCGCCGGCCTTCTCCAGCCGCAGCTTGGCATTCTGCGAGATGAAAAGGTTGGCACCCTCAACAATGTAGGGAATGCGCGACTTACCACTGGCATCGAGCAACTGGCTAACATTGTTAATCCCAATAGCCTCAGGACGACCACCGCAAGGAACAAGAATATCAATTCCCTCGGGACGCAAATGGTAAAGGTTGCGAAACGTGGTTCCGTTTTGAACAACCTCGCCATTGGGAAGCGTGACATTCTTGTCATCAACAAGCACGCGGTATCCCTGTGGGCTCAGCCGGGACACATCGTAGTGGCTAATCATAATCCGCTCCTTGGCAAGACGAAGCAGTTCATTACGATCAAGACCATTGGGATCGTGCAAAACACCAGATCCGTCGATAATGGAAACGTATTTTTCCTTGGAGAGCAAAATCTCGTTGGAGCCGAGATCACCATCGGGACCACCAGTTTGTAACTTGTGCACCTTGGTCTCGTCAAGGTTAAGCTTGCGGTAAATACCCTTGACGTACTCGCGCACAGAGAGTGATGTCATGCCATACTCATCATGGGGGATACCACCGAGCGAGGGGCTCTTACCAGTAAAGAATGACTTCCACCAAGGAGCACCACGCTTTTTGGCGTGTAGTGTGGCCCAGTTGACAAGTCCCGCCGTGTTTTCATCGGGTCCCAAAAAGAGAATCTCGCGCTTGCCAAGAAGGTCAACAATAGGCTCCTTAATGCCAGGAGTCTGGCCGGGTAGAAGCAAGTCACAGATTGAGTCAATGTACTTGTGGAACGCTTCGTCACCCTTGTCCTGGTGTGCAAAGTCAAGCAAAATGACACCCTTGGAACCGCCCTCGGGGATATCCTTGTTCTTGCGCTGCTGGGTGTTGGCAAGATTGTAATTTTCATCAAAAATCGAGCGCGCATTGATCGAGTAGGCTTCGGCGTTTCTACTCTTGACAATACGGATACCACCGCGAGCAACATCGCGGAAGCGCAGATGAAAGCCACGGAACTCCTGGCCAACCACCAAAAACATGCCATAAAGTGGCTGAGGGTACTCGCTGCTAGGCAAAAACTTGGGGTCAAGACGGAATGACAAAGCAACCTTGGTTGGGGTGTAAAAATTTGTCTTAACCACGTGGGTGTTGAAGGTGAGAATGGCTTCAAAGACAGCAACTTCGTGCTCATTGTTACAAAGAGTCTTGATAGACTCCTTGAGCTCGGCGGTAGTGAGAATCTTGTCAGCCTTGAGGCGTTGGTAGGACAGAGTGGGTAAAAAGCTGTCACCTTCACCCTTGGACTGCACATAGTGCACGCCGGCAAAGTGCAAGTAGAGCTGGCGAATGAGATCAATTTGGCCAAGGATAAGCTCGTTGACGTAGGCGCGGGTAAATGTCTCATTACGCAGGCGGCGCTTCAAGTTTTCAAGGACTTCAAGGTGGCTCGAGTTGTTCTTGTCAAGAATGGAGAGCAAGGTCGAGTACTCTGACCCTAGGCGATTGAGAAAGTGCGAGACAAAAATAAAAACAGAGTGCGCGTAAATGGATTCTTGTAGGGAGATTTCGCCCCGAGCAAAGAGCACTTGGAAAGAGTTCTGCGGCAGGCAGTAAAGAAGGGACGCTTCTTTGGTGATTTGGTGAATCGAGTGCTCAATGGGAGGGAACTTTTTGAGCGTATTGAATTCTTGCAAAGTGGTGGCGGTTTGGGGCGCCTCAGTTGGCAGCAAGTAAATAGAGATGATGGTAATTCCATTTGAAAATTGTTCAACATACTTGCGGGAGGAGTTGAGACCATAGTAGTGGTAAAGGTAAGACAGGGCAGAAAAGTAGCCTGGGGCAGATTTTTGCCGGTAAGCAATAATAATTCTTCTTTCCTTGGTGCCGTCAATTTCAAAAAAGTCAATAACGGGGCCAGAGCGTTTGACAGCCTTGGCAATAACCGACTGGTAAATACTCTTGGTGTTGTCAGTGGCCTTTTCGTAAAACGCCTTGTCAGAGATTTTTGCCAAGTCAATTTCGTCCTCTGCAACATTGTTATTGATAAAGTTGCAGCGGTAGACAAAGTAGCAACGTAGTTTTTCTGCGTGGTTGTTGGGGCCAAGACTCGAGCCCGAGGCGCGAAACGATTCAACTCTGTAGGCCTGATTGGGGTTAGAATCATTTAAGTAGCGCTCATCAATGCGAAGTTCGTACTGAGGGCCGTTAAGATTTGACACGCCGGGGATGGAGGTGTCAATGTAGACAGCGTGGTTTTCCGATTCGCGGTCGAGTCTAATATCGAGCTTGTTGTCATCACGGGAGTAGGCAGCAACCTTGGCGGCGTAAAGAGAAAGAATGTGGCTGACAATGTTGCTAATTGATTCATTAGCAAAATAAGAGTCATCAATTCCCAGATCATTGTAAAACCAGTTGACTTCATTTTCAATGAGGGATTCAGGAATAAAGCCCTGACGGTCAATTTCGTCCATTACTGAAAAATGTTAGTATAATTAAAAAAAGAATAGTAATCAAAAAAAACATACCTGATTCAACTTGATCGTGTTTACCAGGAAAGACAATGGCATTATATCCTGTTGTATTTTTCAGCATCTGGGGCTTGCCGGGCACAGCCAGGTGGCTTGAGATGTGGGAGTTTTTAAGAATAGATGAGAGAGTGTTGGTCATGATTGAAGTGTAGAGTATAAAGATAATGAAGATGATAAACAAACAAAAGAAAGAAATATTGAATGAAATAAGAAAGAGAAAGAAAGAGGAAGTGATGGGATTTTTATAGTTGAGGAGGCATTGAGAGGTGGGGTGAAAAAAAAGAAAGGAATAAAACCTGGGGTAAAAAAAGGGTGGGATTTGAAATGGATGTGTGGTCGCTACGGGGTAAGGTGGTATAGATGATCGTTAAGAGTAATGAATGGCGGTGAAAAAAAAAAAGAAATCAACTGAGGGTGAGTTTTGTTTGTTGGTGATGGTTCATGTTGATTTTCTTTCTTGTTTTATTATTTTCAAGGGTTTTTTTTGCAGGTTGAAATATGGGGAAGGTTGAGGTAATAAATGGTGAGTATACATATATTGTTACTTGTTAGGGATGTATTCCAAAAGAGGAAATGTTATTCCGAAATGAATAAAAATGGAACAAAATGAAAAAAAAAAAAAAAAAAAAACACAAACAAACATTACAATTATCATTATTATTTCAATTATTATTATTATTATTACAAACATTACTATTATAATCATTCGTTATTATTATCATTATTATTTCAATCATTACCATCATCGCCACCACCTTTGATTTTGTTGGTCGATCGTAAAGGCTTCATTTCCCCATTGGGCTCAGACTGAGAATTAAAAAGACAACGTCAAGTGACCTCTTTTATTCACCAACAAATATAGGTAGTAGTAGTAGTAGTAGTAGTAGTAGTAGTAGTAGTAGTAGTAGTAGTAGTAGTAGTAGTAGTAGTAGTAATAATGAGTTATTTTTAATCTGTTTAGTTAATAAATGGGCTTAACATAGTTTGTTTAAAGATCAATGTGACATTCATCAATTATCAATGTTTACCATCATGACTTTTTTTGATTCATCATGGTGGTTTTATTCTTCATGTTGTTATATGTAGTAATAGTAATAGTAATAATAATAGTAATAGTAATAATAATAGTAATAGTAATAGTAATAATGATAATAATAGTAATAATAATAATAATAATAATAATAGTAATAACTTGGCATGACCATTCTTTTCAACCGTTGGCGGGGTCCTTGACATTTGCATCCCCCGCAATGACAAAACCCCATACATAAATATATACATATAAATATATACATATAAATATATACATATAAATATATACATATACATACATACTATACATATTTTTACATGACTAATAAATAACCTTATCCCAAGTGGCGGTAATTTACACAAATTAATAGCGCCGTTTTTCATTTCAATAGTGTCTTGACAGTTGAAAAAAAAATATTAATTTGACTCAGGTTGTTTTTCTTTTTTTTGGTGAAAATCCCTTGGTTTAAAACTGGGTTTGTTTTGATTTGAGATTTCACATTTACGTTTTATAGTTTGGGCTTTATGAAATACGCTTTATGTTGTCTACACAGAAAATATACACACACAGACATTTTCTTTGTAATTACTAAATTATGGTAATTAAACTTGTACCATATCCACTGCAACGACTTGTCTTCATTTCAATCTTTTATATATATTGACTAGTTTAAGCTAAGGGATTTTCAACAACCCCGGAAACAATAGGCTAAATATAGTTAGATTAAATATTGTATTTTGTAATGAATTGTTTAACTTTTATTGATGCCAAATTCTTGGATACAATCTTCATCGTCTGGACATTGCTGCTAATTTCTATTCGGCTTTTGTCTATTTGATAAATACATGTACTAACAATGTATGGTTATCTAGACAACACTACTGGGATTTGTAGGTAGGTTGTTTTAATCTCCCATAGCTGTGCCTCCCACAAATTCCCGAGCTTTTGTTACGCCCGCATTTATTAAAACGATTTTTTCTTAATTATTTAGTCAAATGGGTTTTTTATTTTTTGTTGTTTTCTTTTCTACTGAAATCAAATTTACTTTTAAATTTAGCCCTGGCACCACGATTTCTAGTTGCTCCAACATTACAAAAAAAAAAAAAAATAGATATGGAAACAGAGTAAATAATAATATAAACAGCAATCATTAATCAATACACAAACCCATAGCACTATTCTCTTTTCTTTTAACCAATAGTACTGGTTGCAAAAAAAAAAAGAAAAAGAAATGGAAAGTATAACTGCACTTTGTTGGCGGCACTGTTGGAACTCTTGGAAAACTACATTCTCTGAGAGAGATATCCAGTTATGTCGACGAGCAGGAACTTTAAAAGCAGAAACAACACATTATACCATTTATAGTTGCAATCAAAGGGCATCAAGAATGTTGACTTTGTTACCCTTATGCTTTACTATTTGAGTAGCGTTCACATAACCCAATTACCGTTCCTCAGTTTAACGTAGTTGAATCCGTCAGTAGCTTTACCCGCGTAACGGAAGCACCATGCAACCATGCAAAATGCCAAATGAATTTGATGAGTCAACGCACCAATATTGATACTTAAAAAAAGCTCATATTGGTAACAACATGACTATCATTTCACAGCACTAGCGACAGCTGTCTTTGACGAAAAGGTGCTTGAGATTCAATTGTTTGGGAGTTTCAACTAGATGAGACCAACTTGTGAACCGACAACGACAATATTACTAACGGCAGTATCACCACAACCACTACAAAGAGAAGGGTTAGTAATGGAGCCAGTGGCAAGACTGAGTCTACACTTATCAATAACATAGTCGTACTTACAAGTAAACTAAAACCCAAAAATAGCGGGTTCCAGACAGATTGTCATTGCTAAACAAGGTAACAAAAGGTTTGCAAGACGCGACAAATGAGTAAAGCTCAATAGATTGAAAAAAACAATCTTTAATTTGTCGAAGATTGTGCGAGCGTTGTGAAGAGGGCAGCATCCAATAAACTGGAATATGGTGATAATTTTATAAATACTCAAGCAAGATGAATTGATTGAAAGCATTCAAATCAAGAAAAAAAAAACAGTAATGAGAATGTCATAATCAACCACAAAAGAAGATATGAAGTAATTTACAAATTGTCGATTAACCTTTAGGTTGTAACAGGTTATAATCAAGTTCTTTCAAAAAATCAGTTTTTTTTTTTTGGAATTTTTGAGGCTCAACCCATTTTTGTAAATTTTGTAGTTTTTTTTTTTTTTTTTTCAAAAATCAGAACCAGCTGGAGAAACAACAGAATTTGCTAAAAGTTAAAATAAAAAAGCAGGCGTAGCAACCGGTTGAGACAATCTGGTAGAGGAAAGACGTCAATAAGCCAACCAACGTCGCTGTTATGGGAATGGCAATAAAACAGTAGCTACTGCTAACGCCAAAAGCGGTAAATAGTATAGACGAAATACAAGCTCCACTCTTTAAACTGATTTTTTTGATCGGTTTCGGGGACAACAATAAGCATAGCTTTGATTGATTTTGCAGTTAAAAGCATTGATCAGTAAATAAAGAATAATAACAGGTCTTCACGTTTGGTGTGAATAAATGGCTGACCCCAAAACTTACAAATTGTTGACAAATTCATGAGTTCAAGTTGAGGTCGATAACAGTTGTCAGGACTCAAAGTAACAAAGTTGGAATAGCCCAGGTTCTCCAACGAGCAAACTGGCTAAAACCGTTGAGAGGCCTCCTGATTAATGGAAAAATAGCCGTAGGTCTTGAGAGCCTTTTATTGATATTTACGAGCAGTAAATTTGCAAATGCCGGTGTTTGAAAAAAAAAAAAAAAAACTTGCATGAGACCCCGAATGCACCAGCACCAGCACTAGTAGAGATATCAAAGAACTAGGCTTTTGTAGAAACTTTCGAGATCCTTTTTTTTTAAAAAAGGTTCTTGTTCACCACCAACAGCAAATTGAGTAGCACTAAGAAAAAAACCGGATTAGAAAACAGTACTCCCTGCGAGTTTTACACCAAAGTGGGACAACAAAAAAAAAAAAAACCAGTATTAAACAAATAAAAAAATTTGACAGCCACTTACTGTTTGAAAGGCTTTGCCATAGTTAAAATAGATATACCGCTGTAGCAATGCTAAAACTGATTTAGATAATTGTTAGTATATCGAGCTGAAATAATGACTGCAGACCAAGAATACTCATTATTCTTGCTTGGAGAAAGTCAACCATGTTCGTGCATCTCTTTCAAATGGCAGTGAGTACTTAGAACAATTTACACGTCTTGACCGACATCAAGAGGTTACATGCCCAGAATCTGTATTTATAGTTGGGGCGCTAGGATTAGTGAAGCGTGGTAGTAAAATAGCCATGTATCAAATTAGAGCCAGTATAGTACATGCCACAAAAGCCGGCAACAACGCTAAATAGAAATCAAAAAAAATAAAAGACTGGTTAGACATTGCAATGGCGGTTCTGGCAAAACTAGATTACAAGATTGATACAAGTTATTATGTTTCACGATACACCATAAAGGCATGAGTTTTCTATTAAAAAATATATGTTTACCAGCCAATGTGAAAAAAAAATTGAAAATAGTTAGACTGAGAATAGCAGTCTGAAACAAAAAAAAAGCTGGTCTTTTTCAAACATTCATACGGATGTGAGGAGTTGAATCCTTGAAGTAATTATTTATTTCAAGAAAATTGATTTTTTAACAAACCAGGGGCATATTAAAAGTGTCACAAACACTGGGATGATGAGACCAGCTACCATTGCTTACATTTATGGTTTATGCTTCATTTATTGTCAAATCTGTTTATTGATTATTTACGATCAAAAGCGTTAGGATCTTGGTTTGTTATTTTGTTTCATACTGTCTATGCTCACTTATCGTGAGGTTGATATTTAACCACCCTAACCACAACATGTTAAGTGTTGACCATTCTCTTAACATATTTGGTACATTTTAAAGACATTGCGTGAATCATACCGAGCCAGATCAAAAATCTTTTTTTTTTTTAAAACATCATAGATGAATATAAAAGTTAAAGTAAAAACATAGATGAATAGTCTTGAATATAACAAATTTTCATATTTCAAATGAATATAAAGGTTAAAATAAAAATCATGTATAAATTGACTTTTTCATGTTTTTCTTTTCTGTAAAATGAGTGAGGACCAAAATAGCGAGTGTGCTATGAATGCACTTTATTTACCAAAAAGATCAAAATCATTAGAAAAAAACTACAAACAAATTTAAAGGGATTTTATGTCAGCCTTGGCCGGCGACTCCATGGAAGAAAATCTTAAGTAGAGGCCCTTGAGAGCAGGCAACCGCTTTCAAGCCCGTCAAGGGCAATTATCAAAAGAAGATTTACTATTACTTGCTTAAAAAAAAAGAAAGAAGCTCTTTTTGAGAAAGGTGGAGACAAGAAAGCTAGCCGAAAAACTTGAGCGCAATGAGCTCTCATCCAAAAGCTCTGTATAATTATCCAACTAATAGATTCGAGGGCTCTTGGTCTGGTGCAATCACCTAAAGTCAAGAAAAAAAAAGGATTAAACATCTGGACATGTCAAGAGCCCGAGAGGTTGGTAAAAATGATAAATTTACTATTTGTAGACTTTTATATCTACTCTATCAATCATTCTGACATTTTCCCAGATGCCATACTTGTTGTAAAATGGATAGGCTTTGCTAGAACCAGAACAATCTTTTCGTTAATTGTAGATAATTCTG
Organism: Geotrichum phurueaensis; assembly: GCA_030558065.1. Taxonomy (NCBI): domain Eukaryota; kingdom Fungi; phylum Ascomycota; class Dipodascomycetes; order Dipodascales; family Dipodascaceae; genus Geotrichum; species Geotrichum phurueaensis. The sequence goes on from JAJMRT010000105.1 coordinate 16,921, forward strand.
AAACCCGTGGAGCCGGTTTGCTTTTTTAGAGTTGACTGCCGACTAGATTAAATCTTGTTATTCTGGCTTGACCCAAATTTCAATATTATACATTAGGTGAAATAATGGCTATTTTGAAGCAAGTACTGATAAAGAAATAACCCTATTTATCGTCCTAATATCTAAAAGTTATTAAAAAATATAATAAAATAATAAAAATTATATAAAGTAAGGTATTTGATTTTGAACCACATGCGTCGACGAGGTAAGTCTAATGGTTGTCTAAACAAATTCTTGAGGTGCTGTCATTAAATGGCGCTGATTCATTGTAAAGCTGTGTGTCTTTTTTGCTTAAATAACGAACCAACAAGGCTCATGTCTCACCAATCTATTCCTGGTGAAAACAAACAAAATCCACACAAATAAGTAAATCAAATCTTTTTTCTAAAAAGATTTTAGTCCATTAAAATTCTTGATACAATTGAGCGTTTTTTTATTTGATGAAAAAAAAAATACTGATTTTGACTTTTTGCTTTTTCCGCACCGCACCTACGCGACAAATCTTCTCAGAGTTTTTTTTTTTAAAGATGGCTCCCAGTCGATAATAAATCTCTAAACAAGAACCAAAATCAACCCAGTTGATCATCACTACTACATTCCATTTTAAGCTCTTTTCCTACTATTTTTAAACCGTCGCTTTTTTTTTTTTTTTTTTTTTGATTGTTTTTGGCTTTTTTCTCTACGGTTTTGGACAGCTTTTTGTTTCCCCTTTTAAAGTATTCAAATGTAAAAGTAAGGAAAAAAAAAAAACACCAACAAAGAAAATCGATATATCAGTCTTTTGGAATTTGATTGTTTGGTAGCCTTGCGTATTTTTTTCGCCAATGTAACATTAACCTTCGGGTACTACCAAAGCTGCTTTTATTCACGTTTTTTTTTTCTTCTTCTTTTTCTTGATGCTGGCTTTTTTTTGTGTGCCAGGGGGTAGTAATCCGATAATCAAACCCGGGAGAAAAAGAATAACTTATAATTTCCAATTATTATTCGTTTTTTTTTTTATTTATTATTATCTTGTACAAAAGTAGAATTTTTTTTGTTTGTTTAAATTTACTCAGTTTTGTGCTTGGATGGAATCAGTCTGTGCGTAGAATCGGCAACTGCTCCGATTTCCCCTATTGAGTCTAACCACTGGACCGGGCTCTGTTATTTCGTTATGCCAAACAAAAAAGGCCTTTTCCCAATGGTAAGCTGACCTAGGCTAGTAAACTGCTGCTGTCAACATGTTGACTTGGTTACAAACTAATTGGCTGGCTATTTTTTTAGGATACCCTGCTGCTAAAATGGGCAAACACCTCAATTCTATTTTAAAAGCATCCCCCCGCAATAGCAATAATAAAGCGTGGGTTTACCATAATTGGGGGCTCTGCCATAATTCCGCGTTCTATGCTTCCTATTTTGTACAAATTTTTCTTTTTTTTTTTTGCTGTACAATGAAACTTGGCGATCGAGGGTAGAAGGATCAAGGCACATAATAAAAAAAAAAACAAGCATACCAAGGCGGGAAATCTATATTTGCATTATTTTTCGCCATGAATAGCTGAAGAAGCGCTCTCAACACCAAAAAGACATGCATAAAGAAACTTGAAAAAAAAAAAAAACTACATCACATATATACACACAAAGCTTAGGTCCAGACTTGTTTTTTTTTTTTATTTTCTTTTACCTTATCTGTTTGCTAGCTGCCGTTAATAGCTTGGCTTTTTCCGTATATATTGACAAGTTTTAATTTTGCGTCGGTACTATCTACCACTGGACCTAAACCCGGCAGAAACGAAGCTTGGCCATGCATAAGCGGTCTAAGTTTGTTAGTCCCAGACCAAAGCTGGCTGTTGACGCTCAAAATCTTTTTTTTTTTTTTTTTTTTTTTTAACTTTTAGTGAACGTTTTTTCTAGCCGGGTCTGGCTAGTACGAGTGGTAGTAGCACCTGAACTTGATCACACCGTTTTTTGTTTTTTTTTTACGTGGTCACAACTTTAACAGAAGCGATTGTCTTTTTAGAAAAAAAAGTGTTGAAAAAAGATATAAAGTCTGTACTGCAAATCAACTGGAATGTTCAAATTAATGTCTGCTTTTATGGGAAGGTGGCGATGGCGCCGAGAAGAGCTTGCGCTTAATTTAGTAACCACTGCCCAAGTAGGTCAGCGAAAAGAGAAATCAAAGTTGCAAAAATTTATAATTGCTTGTATGATCTATAGGACAAATTGATCGGCTTTCAATGAGTCCATGGGTTTGTACAACAGGGACTATTACTTGCAAGATTATTGTATTACTTTTTTTTTTTTTTTTTTTTTTTTTAACTTTTATGGAAAAAAATCATTTTTTTTTGTCGGCTGCCTTCAATCGAGGTCGTGAAAAAAAAGGATGGAAACCCTCTATCCGCTTTTTGAATTTTTTATGCAGTAGAATAAATTTAACAACCGAGTGCTATCGGTTTTTAACGAAAAAAAAAAAACGCTTCAAAGAAAAAAAAAAATGAGTGGAGGGGAAACAGTGATCACAAGTTATAAACCCCAAAATGTTGCTACTGCGATTGCAAATGGTCTTTGTTAAAAGTTAGCGTAGCATCCCGCGATCTTGCAATGAAATAACTGTTACATAGGCCTATTTTTTTTTTTTTTTTTTGCTGGCTACTGTCACGATTTGCTGCAAGATGATCATTAGCCGAAAAGGCCTGAAAGGCTGTGAATTGTTGCTACGATCTGTTTTAAAGTTTGAAGGCCCTTGAGATCTAAGCAGAAGGTAATCTTTACTCATTGAAGAAAAGTGAAATGAGACCTATCTATGGGAGTCAGAGAAAATAATCAAAATACATACTACGTATTTTAAAACCTTTTAACTATTAAATTTCAGCGTTAGGAACACTGTATTTACAGTTGCAAACCACAATATGTTACCACTAAAGACCACAATCAGTTTCTTTTGCCCAAAGAACACATTTCAACACCATGTGGCTGGATCTTTCAAAAGTTTTTCTTTTCATTATTTTTATTGAATACGGCTTGGTATGTTACTTCAAGGTTACAGAGAATATTTATCCAAAATTTTTATAAACGAAGGTGTCACCTAACCAAAGACTTTTGTACTGAGATATTCTGGCCACTGCTGTATACCGTGAATGGCAAAACTTTTTTTTTTGAATAAAATTCTTTTTTTAGATTGAGAACTTACCAAACATAGCGCGGGAAGAAACCCATTTCACTTGCTTTCGTAGCAGAAAAAACAAAAAAGCCTTCATAACCTAGAGACTCATATGCCCAGCCTTTCTAACAAAAAGCGCGTTGAATGACGTTTTTTTTTTATCTATGAGAATCGTAAGAATAATCATGAATCTTACTACTTCTGGTCTTTTTTTATTTCAACTTTTTTCTTCATTTACTTTTAAGGTCTTGTGAATCACAAAACTACTTGTTGAACTATTTTTTTTGATCTCCAAAAGAATCTTTTTTTTCTTGCTTGAAAATGACATAAAAGTCTCCAACAAGAGCTTTTATTTTTATTTTTTCCAGGGGAGTTTTCACATTTTGACTCCCCAACACTATCCAAGGCCTAAAAAACTAAGAAGAAGGCTGACCAAAATCTATTTCAGCTGCTATATACAGTGCAATTAGCAAATTAATCTGCATATTACGTCCGTTTGAAGAAGCAATAGCAGCATTGTCGGCCCTTAAAGCTGCATTGAGAAGAAACAAACCGCCTTTTTTATGTATTTATCCACTTTTTTTATTATTTAAATTTAACTGAATTGTCATTTGCAATTTGTAATCCTTCAATTATTTTACTTTTGAATATTTTATTTTGTTTCTTTTTTATTTTTTTTTTTAATTCTTTTATATACATTCATAGCAAAGAATGGAATTTTTGGTGATAATGGTAGTAGGGTTGCTCGGCAACAATAAAAAAAAATGACATGACACATGCGGTTGCTATTTCTTCTGCGACCAATGTTAAGTTTGCCTGCTGCCATGTTTCATCGCAAGGTTAATCTGCTTAGCGCACTTTGCCCATGAATAAAAGGGCATACGGTTATGTGCTATTCTTCTAAGTCTAATTATATGACATAATAACATACTTAGCCGTCCTTTTTTTTCATATGAACAATACTAATATAGTAAACATGGATAAGTGAATCAGCCTCTCTTATGTCAGAGAATAGAGTCATCGTATATGAGTAATGCCCTGCGGGCAAAAGACCAGTCGTTTATTCTGTATTGGCCCGTGCAGGCGAACAAAAGAAAAAAATGTGTATATACTACATTAGGAAAACAATCCTATGCCCGTTTTTCCTGGGTCCAGCTGCTAATAATTATTATTACCATTATTATTATTGCTATTATTATTATTCTTTTTTTCATCAAATATTCATTTTTTTTTTTTTCGTGTAGCAAAACCCGTTTTAGCCAAGTTTTCCAATTGGCCTGTTAACCAGTTCTTGGCACGTGGGGTAAACCGAAGGCCGACACCAACCGGTCGTGTTAAAAATGTGAATGAGAACCAAAGAGTATTGAGCATGTCGGTAATGTAACGACTAGAAATACAATTGTAACAACAAATGGCAAACATAAAATTTCAAAAAAAAAAACTTTGTTTTCAGGGATTCCAGATCTGTTACAAGCCAAATGTGTCAGTTTTGGGTTGGCTGCCAATGCAAAAAAAAATAAAAGTATAAAAAGGCAATTAACCTTAAATAGGATTAGCTCGGTTTCTTGCTCCTGCAAAAGCATCGTTACGTAACAAATTAGGTCATCACAGGCTGCGTAAAATGTCAAATCACGTGAACACAATTATTAGGGCCCTCTGTAACTTAGAGACGTTCACCTTGGTGAATGCACTGACAAAGTCTTTGCATAGACTGGGCATGTGCGGCAACATGAAATCCTTTTCCTTTTTTTTTTTTTTTTTTTTTTGCTGCCGCTTGTTAATACCGTCCGACCTTGGCGTCAGGGTGTCGAGTGCCGAGGCCCAACTCATGCAGTTCGCTGGAAGAAGATCAAAGAACTTGTATGCACAGATGCGCGGTTGTTTTCCTTTATTATTCGGCAGAAACTTTCTACATTGATCGCAAAAGAAAAATTGGTCAAATCAAGCAAGAGAAAAAAAAAAAAAAAACATTGCCATGGCCAACTCTGTGATTGGGATCTGTGGGCTTGTAATCACAAAGAAGCTGAAGGCTTTAAACAGCTTGAGTATGGCGCCATGGCGTCTCGGAGATGTAATTGTTTCTATATATTCAAATTGTGCCATGGTCGACTAATGATATTTATAATATTGATATTACTGTTAACATAACTGTTAGTATCTATCCATCTAATCTGTTTTTATTGTGCTTACTTAGCCTTATATGCTGAGTAATATGAATTATACAGTCACCTATTTCATCCCTATTTCCAGCACCGTGCTTAGTATTAGAGCGAGTTCTGAGTTGCTCAACGTTTCTCTCGTACCTCCCCGTGTCAAGTTTTATAAAGTTCTACCTGTATCGAGTGGTGGCCGCTACTTGCTCAAGGAGACCTTCTTCCATGTTGACTATACGTGGTCTTACTACCAGACCGAACCCACTAGGTGGGTTCCCTGTTGACCGTCGTTTTGTCGGTTATTGCATTTTCATAATTTTTTGTTGGGTGTGGATTTACCCGTTTTCAACCCTTGCCGTCGCACCGATTCTGTGGCTTCGGATTAAAACACCGCCGAGGCCTTTTTGAGGCAAACATGGTTGCCTGGTGGCTGCCCTGGAGTGACTGGCAGGCACTGGTTTGGTCCCTTCTTCCGTTTTACCTGCTGCGCTGAGGCTACCGATTGCTACTAAGTATCCGCTTCGATGAATTACTGCTAGTAATAATAATAATAATAATAATAATAATAATAATAATAATAATAATAATAATAATAATAATAATAATAATAATAATAATAATAATAATAATAATAATAATAATAATGTTTTTAGTCTTTTCGTAATAGGTACCTAATTTGTTTTTAACCAATAAAATTGCGCAACTTGACCACGACCTTTATCACAAGATATAACTCTCTATTTGGCTTAACTACTGCTCATTTTGCACCTTTTTGGTACCTCCAGGCCGCCGCAGTGTGTTTTGCGAGTACCGTACTTTTTCACCCATTGTGCAAAGTCAATTACCTGCCCGGATACATCTGCCCTGCTTTCAAAAGGGCCTTCAGAAATTAATAAAACCAACCTGGATTCCATCTGGATTTTCAGTTTTTTTTTTTTTCTTGTTCTTTATATCAATTCAGCAAAATATCACACACCCTTCCATCTTTATTATGAAGTATGGTGCCGAACTCTCGAAGCGCTCTATTCCCGAGTGGAAGGCGTACAATCTCGACTACAATGAAATGAAGAGACTCATTCGCGCGGCAACAACTCCAAGCAATAGCCACCAGCAGCGGGTCAACTTCTTTTTCAACTCACTCACCGCTCAGCTTAACAACATTGAGCTTTTCATCAAATCCAAGTCCGGCGAGACTAACCTGCGCCTTGTCCAATGCGAGAAAATCGTCAGTGCTATCAACAAAACTATTAGCACCGGGGATAATAATAACAATAATAACAATGCAAATCTCCCCATGCCGCGGCATCTTAAGCGCAAGCTCAAGATGGAACTGCTGCAGCTTTCGACCAATCTTCAAAACCTCACACGTTTTATCGGCGTACAAAGAAACGGGTTCCGCAAGCTACTGAAAAAGTATCGCAAGTGGCTGCCTGACGCGCGGGTAAGCGATGAGCAGGTCCAGCTGGAAAACGAAATGATTGAACGTTTTAATTTGGACTTGTACAACCCGGACACATATCTTAACCGGGACTTTTCTCAGGTATTCCAGCAGCTTTCCGACCTCTACAATATTTTACGTGACGGCTGTCATCCACAAGTGCCGCCAGCAGTCGACGCCAACGCCAAGTTTGACTGCGACATGGTGCTTCAGCATTCCTCCAACAGCCTCACCTTTTGGATTCACCCAGACAATGTTATGGAAACAAAAATCCTCTTACTAAAAAATTTATCCATTGTCCAGTCATCAGCTCAAGACGCCTCGAACGAGCAAGATGAGCCGTCAAGTCCCTCGAAGCAGCGCCTGTCTGATTCCTATGTTTCGTCAGCAATTCAGGTCACCTATCTAGATGACTCCCCCCGCTTCACCGATTCACGCCGTGTTGAGCCTGGCCAACTCCGCTTTATTGCCCCCGACACGACCTACCTCTGCGCGCCTGTCGGTGGTCTCCGCCATTTCTGCATTTCATCCATCGCCCCGCACCAGGTCAGGTTAATTTTCACGCAGGACTATGCCGCGCTGCAAAAATCTGTCGCCGACACGTCCGAAAGGACCCTGAAAATGGCGGCCGCGTGGGTTGCGACCAAGCGCGCGCGGCCCGCATGCAAGGTTGACTCTAGCCGCACGCGGTTTAAATACAAAGGAAAACCGGCGTCAGATGCAAGCCTCAAAAGTCTTGGTGGCACTGAAATCTGGGCGGCTATAGACTGTGACATTAGATATACCACGGCCAACCTCAGCTCAAGTTGCCCCCTAGACGAGAATGACGCAGGCGTCGAGAAGTTCCCTTACTCAGTGCTGCAGATCAAATGGCGCAACCTCGAGGGGGGCAAGAAACCCAAATGGCTAGCTGACCTTGAGACTTCGCATCTTGTCTACGCCGTACGTAGATTTTCCATCTTTTCCCACGCGCTGGCGAGCGGGGCTACAGGCGCACGGCCCGAATGGATGCAGGTTTTGGACGATGAAACTGACATTCGCAAGACCCCGGTGCGGCCAGCTGTGCGGCGCGAAAAGACCCCGCCGAGCCAGACGAGCATTTTACTGAACCAGTCTACCGCGCAGGCTAGCGGTGGCTACGGGGCGGTGCCGACGACGACTGGCTACTGGAACGAGTTTGACCATCCTGAAGACCCCGACGAGGGGTTCTATATCACCATCCCAGACTCGGAAATCTACTCCGACGACGACGGCGACGGTGGGATTTTTAGCGAGGCTAACGTTGACTACTTGCTAACAATTACCGACCGCGCCTACACGAAAATTGTCAGCACATTTAGCGGTTGGTTTGGTCGCGCGCCCGAATCTACTCACAAACGTCAGCGCTCGTTGTCCATCATTTACGAAGAGCCCGAGGATGACGACGAGGAGTTCCATGACTACCACTACAAGCAGTCAAACCACAGCCCGCAGAGCAGCACTAGCAGCATCTGGAGCGGATACAGCAGCAGTAAGTTCCGAGCTGGATTTTACAACTACCCCGAGTACCCCAGCAAGCGGCGACGACAACGCGACAGCATCTTGACAGTGCTCTACACTACGTGCTTCACGCTGGCAGCACTGGTGGTCACGACGCTGCTCGCCATGCTTGAAAGTTTCCGCAACGAGTTTGAGACGGTTTCATGGACCACGGCGCTATTCATCTCCGGCGGCATTATTGTGGCCTTGGCCGTCAACCTTTTGGCTATGGTGCTTTATCTCTGGCGCACCGATATTCCTGCTTCGATTGTGCACCAGGTGCTTGTCTTTACGGTATTTTTTGGCGTGGTGTGCGTCGGCATTGGTGAAATTTGCTGGCTTGTCGTGTAGCACTTTGCACTTGCTTCTTCCCCTCCACTTCTCGGACTAGGCCTTGAGATGAAGGCTCCGGCCACTGCATTTAGAATTTTTTTTTTTTTCAAATTTTTAGTAATGTGAATATGATTGGTACCCTTTTTTTTTTTTTTTTAAAATCTTTTTTATTTTTTTTTCAGTAAGGGAATGGTAACTGAAATTTATAAAATCGCTAGAACGCAAGAAAACCTTGATTGATGCTAGCTTCTAATGTAGCACTCGGCGCTGCGCTGAAGTTTTTATTCATTTAATTATATATATCTATAAATAGGAATACCAGATTTTAAATATACATTTTTTTATTTTATGATTTTGGAAGCTGTGAGTATAGTAATGCAGGTTGAAACGTGGGCACAATGATAGTCCTTTTTTTTTTTTTAAAAAAAAAAAAAAGGATTGGCCAAATACTGTACATCTCGTATCTAGCTTACGTGAACTGTTGGCCACAATTATCCAAGCCAAAAAAAAAAGCAAAAGTCCAACTCAAACCAGCAAAGCACATTGCAAAAAAAGTGTTTTTTTTTTTTTTTGTTCTACATTCTACAGTACTGCGCGCAGACTGCATGAGAGAAAGAAAAAACAAAAAGGGCTTTCCACGGAACTTGAACTCCATGTCCTTTTTTGATCCTAAAAGTAGGGTCAACAAGATTCACGTTTTTGCTCACTTTTGGCCTACCGCAAGTTTTCTTTTGTAAACAACTTTCGTTTTTATAAAAGTAGCTGATTGTGGGTTTGTTGCAGGTAGATTCGTGGTATTGGGTGTTTATTTTTGGTGTCAACCAGTACAAAAAAATTCTATGAAAGGTTTGGTGCTATCAAATGCCGGAACTCTTTAAATGCGTTGGGAAAGGTTTACTGTCAATCTTATTAAGGTAACTGTAAGCCCTTTTTTAATATCTTTTAATCATCTTATTTTGGTAAATAAGTTTTAAATCTTGAGATAATAGAAGTATCTTTTTGTGTTTTTACAATAAAACAAATGAAAATGAAATGGTGTTAGAATAGATATGATTGTACAATTTTTAGAATGCAAATTCAAGCGTCTATGACTGTTAATGCTGCTGTTGCTTCGGTGCGTTGGTGACAATCGACCAGCATTCGTAATTGAATACATTAATAATGAAATCAAATTGAAGCTTCATTTCCTAAGTTAACAAAGCATTAGCTACATTGAATTGATCACTGCCAATAAAATTATGTTGTAAAAAAAAAATCGAACAAAAAGCTGGACTACAAACGCAACAAAAAATGAAAAGCCTGTGCCATCTAAACAAAAAAAAAAAAAAAAAAAAACTGGTTAAAATTGTTACTTATAACGAGGCCTAACAAGACCCATTTTTGAAATACCCCCAAAAAAAGGTAAATGACTGAAATTTACTTAATTTAGGCCCTCATTTTGCTTTTACTCTATTTTTTTTTAATTTTTATTTTTATTGTTTTTTTTTTTTTGGGTAAGTCCAATTAGAGTGTATTCTATCATCATGTTTATCATTCTCAAGCAAAGAAAACGTCACGTAACAAATGGTTATGGCACTTGCTTGACAGCTACCATAAAAAAAAAAAGATAGAGAAAAGCCAGCAAAACCGACAAGAAAGACGATATTTGAAGATTCTAATTGAGATTTTTTGAAATTGATTTTGGAACTGCATTTATACATGTGTCTATAGAATCCTGAAGTAAATTATCGAATTTCTTAATTAATCGTGGTTTTAGTCAACATCTAGCACCAGACAAAATCATTTTTTACCGTCTTTTTTTGATTCTTTTTTATAAACTGGTTCTGCTTTATGATGCCGTTTTTTTACGCTTGGTTTGGCAACATAGAATTAAGGGAGGCTTACAGCAATAATAGTAGTAATAATAATAGTAATAATGATATTAAAAAAAGATCAGCTTTAGAATTGCTGGATGCAAATGGTCAAAGTCCAATTTTTATTGTTGTTAGATGCGTCTATTACCTTTTTTTTTTTTTAAAAAAAAAAAATTCTTTGGTCTGCAGTTGGTTTATTTTGTCATAACAGACAAATAATTCCTTGTGACATAGCTTTTTAGTTTTACTGATTGAACATCAGTTTCTTTTTTAGATATTGGTAAGATAATTTTTATTTATCTCAGAAGAAGATGCCAAGTTATTATAATAATAAACTCTTATTTCTTTTCACCTACTATTTTATTGAAGGAAATGAGGTCATCTTGAAAAAAAAAGATACAACATTGAAAAATTAATTTGAAAAAAAATATATATATTATTAAAGATGACAAACATCCATTACCACTGGTTTTGTACATTTTCTTTCTTTCTTTTGATCATACACAACTCTTTGAACTTTTTATTTTGGCACTACAGAAAAAATTTTATCAGCCTTTTGAACACGCGTTTAACCCTTCGGCCTTCAATCGCCGTCAATTTTACCGAAAAAGTAAAAAAAAAAAAAGCAAACAATTAAATATTTTTTGATATTCTGAAAAGTCAAGAGCAAATGTTACTTTACCACAGAAATCAATAAAAAAAGACAAACCAAGAAAACAGAAAAAAAAAGGGAAAAAAAAGATGATGAAAGCAAGACGTTTTTCATTGCAGTACGGTCTATCTCAAGATTAGGGTGATATGAAAAGCGTAAGGAGAGTTTTTGAAATTTACCACAAGAAATATCACATCAAGACTATTGCAAACCCTGTGAAAAAAAGGACTACTGCTCTCTCATAGTATTTAAAATTTTCATTGACTAAACAATCAGTACTTTTGTTTGGTGCTGGTTCTTGAAAAGATTTTTTTTCAACCTTTTGACTAAAATATTACAAAAATTGGTGCGCAATTTAAACGGCTTGCTTGAAATATTGTGAAATGCATCATCCGTCAAGACATTTATAACCTAAAAAAAAACTGCTGCCGTATTCTTTCTTTTTTATCCAGTAAGTAATAGTATTGTCAAAACTTTCCAGTCAGATGAAAAGTTTTGACACCATCTAGCTTTTGAAACTTTTTAAAATATCCTGCTACCAAAATGCAAAAGGAAAGAAAAAACACAGAAAAAATATTAGTGCATTTTTGCCAGGTTCACACTGGTTGTAGTTAATATCATGAAATAAAAAAATATTCAAATACGTTAAAAAGTAAACAGTCATTCTTAAAATTATTTTGAAACTTCATGGTTGTCAATTTTATTTTTAAACTGAATTTTTGATTTGGAGTTGTGGGTGGCCCTTCGGGTTTAAAAATTTGTCAACGTAGCCCCTTTTACCAAGCTAAAATTTCATTTAAATTTATTCACCAAGATTTTTCTCGCTACATGACTGCTTATTTTTTTTTTTTTTTTTTTAATAAAAAGTCCTTTCCACAGCTCTCAAATAAAAAAACAAAAATTTCAAGTTTATTGACTATTCAATAACAAGAGATTTCAGTAACTCAACCCTTGCAGCAATCAAGGACACACTCAAGTCATTTATATTGTTTCTAGTTTGCTTAACATTTGTTTCCTATGAATCTTTTTATCGGAAAATATTTCGCAAGTTCATGAAAAAGATATAGTTGATGCTAAATTATTTACATATATTAATTGAAAATATGTTGCAGTCAGCTCAAACTTTTTAACAGGTTAATGGGTTTTCCGGTCATTGTGTCTACGCTGCGCTAGAACCAAATATTTGATTCTGGCAAAAAAAGAGAAGATTGAAAATTTTTTTAAAAAGAAAACTTTGAATATTTCTTTTTAATATTTATCATCATTTTGTCAAAAAAAAACAGTTCACAAAAAAACCATGGTAGGCCGTTTCTCATTCTTGTTTCATTTGTTCACTCTTGTTCCAGCCTCAGAACAGGCTCTCCACTTAGTTTCTTGAAAAAAACCCCATATTCGGTGAAAAGAGGTCACGGAAAAAGATGTCAGGGCACAATGATACATGAAGGAGAGAAGTGTCAAAAAGATTTTGGTGCTTTTGCTAAAGAAAAAAAAAGCTTGTTGTTACTGATCATTCTATATCAAGAGCTCTGGCTTTTCATTTTTTACATCTCGACTTGCTCCTGTAGTGCTTCCAACAAGCTTGAAAATTTACAGTCGCCATTTCTAGTCTTGGTTTAGATGGCTAGTTTGATTAACATGTTCAGTTAATTTTCAATATTAAATTAAATAGGTTGAACAGAGGCTGAGTATTTATTTGAACCAGCATCAATATTTTAATTCAGTAAGAAATTTTTTTTTCAACTCCCATTTGAATATCGTAACTTGACAACACATCTTCGACTAAGTATACCTTGCCATCTTTCATAGTTTACGTTTACAAAAACAAAAGAAAAAAAAACACGTTTCTCTCTTTGTTTTGAATACAGCAACAAGTAGTTGAAAAATACAAATCAACTTTAATAGCATCTCTAAAGTTCTTCTATTTTAGTTTAACTGGAGAAGACTAACTCATCCAGGACTTAATTAAGAGCCTAACAAAAATTTTGGTTTTGCAATTCAGATTTTGCTTTTTGCAGCGTTGCAATTTTAATAACTAAATTTCAATCTTTGAGCAAAGATCTTACTAGAAGCAAGGCCGTCCTTCAACTTGTAGCATTGTCTTAAAATAAGGGTGCTTTCGTCAAAATGATTTAAATTATTGCAATATTCCAGAGGTGCATAAATTTTTTATTTTCTATTATATTCAATTATTAACTAATCATTTGTTTACTTTTTTATTGGCAACAAGTAGGAAATTGGTAGATTTTTTGTTTGCATAGGAGACGTATATTAAACTACTCTGACGATATTATTAAACACATGCCCGAGTTCTTAATTATTGGTTCAATAATGACACTTAATCTTTTTTGAAATACATCAAAATTTTAAATTTATCTTTTTGTAAAAATTGTAATTCTGGTTTTAAATGTTTAAAATACATGTATTTCTACTTGAAATAAAAGTTGATCTAATGGGTTTCTACTTTCAATCACAATCTAGTATTTAATATTCAAGCGATCTGAAATAAACCTCTGTATAATGGCTCAAAGCCTAATTACATAATTGACTCAATACCTTTCAGTCAGCTCAGAATCGGCACAACCAGAGACCACTTGAACATTAACAACGCCAGCTTTCTCGCAATGTTACCCCGTCTGCTAAAATCATCAGTCCGCTTCAACTCTACCCTGCGCACGCTTCCCAAAGCTGTAAGAATTGTTTTGAAATAATTTTTTATTTCAAAGTACGATTTCATGCTAACTTTTTCACAGGTCTTTACAAAGAACGCGCCTGCGCCTGTCGGTCCCTACAGTCAGGCTGTTCATGCCAACGGGTTTCTCTACGTCTCCGGCCAGCTGCCACTTACACCTACGGGTACGCTGCTGACGCCTGCAAACAGTACCACCGAGGAGCAGACTTCTCAGATCTTGGCCAATCTTTCGGCCATTCTTGCCGAGGCCCATACTTCGCCCGAACAAGTTGTCAAGGTCAACATCTTTGTCAAGGACATTGAGAACGACTTTGCAAAGATCAACAAGATCTACGGCCAGTATTTTGCAAAGGGTACTTTACCCGCGCGGTCGGTTGTAGAGGTGGCGAAATTACCAATGGGCGCATCAATTGAGTTAGAATGTGTTGCTTCTGTTCAGGAATAAGAAGTTTTCTAGTCGATGGCTCAATAAACCCCAGACAAGGACTCTTTGTCGGTCTTTTTAGATATGCCTTAGTACCTATGACATATGTTTTCAATGTTACAATTTATGCTTTTAGATATTGTCAGCCGTATGTTTACACACGTGATCATTGTTTTGTTGTCACAGTAACGCCCGCGTTTTCTATGGCAGAAATTTTCAACCTTTTTTCTTTCTCTCTTTTCTTTTGTTTTCTTTGCCTAATTCAAGTTTCGGTGCCTCGAAGAACACGTTGAATCCTTGTTTATTTAGACGCTCCGACAACTCCACCCACATTCGTCAGATAGCGCTTCAGCTTACTTAAAACTCTAGCTTACCATTATGGCCACTACCAGGAAAAGGAAGTCACTGGAGGACCATGCCGCCAACACCCCAAAGCGTGGCAGCAGCAGTGGAGGCGACGACGACGCCAATGGCGGCAGTATCGGCGTGGTTGCTAGCGCGGAGCGCGCTACTAGTGGCCCACAACGACTTGTACTTGAGAGCATTAGTGAGCTTGAATACAGTAACGTTAGCGAAATTCTTAACAGCAGCACTGCTGCCGTGCCGCCAATGACGCCGCGAAAAAATATTCTTGATCCCAACCGCTTCTTCACGCCGCTACAGTCGCGGCACCAACAGCTCGAACCGGGAAAGGAAAATGTCAATTCAGTCAACCTCAACAAGAGCATTCTTAAGACACCGCTCAAGTGGATGCCGCCACCAGTGTCCCGGTCTGCGACGATGCCCGGCTCGGACTATCCGATCTCACCTAGCAAAGACGATGGGCTAGTGACAGTGTCGCCATCCAAGACTAGGCTACGACGCGAGGCGGCCGAGGAAGCAGCACGGTTAAGTATGGTCGAGCCGGAACCGCGGCTGGTAATCTCCAAGCTTGTTCTTGAAAACTTCAAGTCGTATGCTGGCGTCCAGACCATTGGGCCTTTTAATACTGTAAGTTAAGTCTCATCTCGAGTACAATTTTATTCTTGCTAACCGTTCTACAGTCATTTTCCGCAGTAGTGGGACCGAACGGATCGGGCAAGTCGAATGTCATTGATTCACTTTTGTTTGTGTTTGGCTTTCGGGCCAGCAAGCTGCGTCAGAGCAAGGTTGCGAGTCTGATCCACACGTCGGACGCGCATCCCAACTTGACGTACTGCTCGGTGCAAATACATTTCCAGTCTGTGGTCGACTACCCTGCACGGGGATCTGAGGTTGTGCTTGATTCCGAGCTTGTGGTGTCGCGTAAGGCGTTTCGTAACAACTCGTCGAAATACTACATCAACGACGTCGAGAGTGGCTACAAGGAAATCACAATCCTGCTGCGGGAAAAGGGAATCGACGTGGATCACAAGCGGTTTTTGATTCTGCAAGGTGAGGTTGAGAGCATTGCGCAGATGAAGCCAAAGGCAGAAACGGACGGTGATGATGGGTTGCTTGAATATCTAGAAGACATTATTGGCACGTCTGGATATAAGACAGCGCTCAACGAATCAGTGTCAAAGCTTGAAGAGCTTAATGAGGAGTGCGCTTCTAAATCATCACGCGTCGGACTTGTGAAAAGTGAAATAGACAAACTCGAGGGCAAGAAGAACGAGACCCTGCGCGTCCTTCGCGCCGAAAACCGCCTTGCGTCGAAAAAATATGTTTATTATCAGCTCAAGATTGCAAATCTTGAAGAGATTATTGAGACTAATAGCAGCGCTCTGAAAGAACAGAAAGATAAGCTTGAATCTCAGCAGGCCAGCACTGTTGAGTACCAGCAAGAAATGGCCAGCCTCGAAGAGTCGCTAAAATCCACGGCGGCAGAGCTGGCAAGTCTGAAAAAACAGCTTTCAAGCCGCACAAAGGCGTTGGCCAAAGGTGAGATTGCCAAAGTTCAGGCCGAAGAAAAATCCAAGCATGGCAGCACCAAGCGCAAAAAGCTTGAAAAAACAATCTCGACTGCGACGCATCAGATCAACGAGGCCAAATCATGGATTTCCAACTACACTGACGAATCTAACGTTCTTAATGCAAAGCTTAGCGACCTTGAAATCAAGCTGACGGAAAAAACAAAGGAGCTGACAGAAATTCAAAACAGCCTCAAGGGAAAAACCGAGGGCATCACAGCCCAAATTCGAGTAGCTGAGGTTAAACTTGAGCCCTGGCGTCAAAAGATCCAACATAAGGAGTCTGAAATTGCCGTTGTTCAAAGTCAAATTGATCTCATTGTTGAAAAACAGATAGCTTCGAAAGATGCGCTCAGGGGCGAAAAAGTCCGGATTGAGGAAATTATTGCAGCTGGTCAGACTAAGGAAAAAGCCGTAAACAAGTTGCAAGCCGAGCTCAAGCATGTCTCTGAGCAAATTGAACTTGGCCATAGCGACTGTGAGCATGCATCGCTGTCTCTCTCTGAGATGAAGGAAAACCTTAACAGCATTCGCCAAAAGGTGACAACTGCCCGTGACCAGTTCCAATCTACCAAGTCCCAGGGTGTGGTGTTGACTAGTCTCATGGATCTCTCCACTGCTGGAAAGTTAGACGGCAACTTTTACGGCCGGCTTGGAAGTCTTGGTTCTATTGACCCCATGTATGATGTGGCTATCTCGACTGCATGCCCCAACCTTGATAATCTTGTTGTGCAAACGGTTGAGACGGGTCAGCAATGCGTTGCGCACCTTCGCAAAAACAACTTTGGTTGGGCAAAATTTATTTTACTTGACAAATTGCGCAATTACGAGGAAGCTATGCACTCACCGCAGGAGCATCCGCCTGAGGGTGTGCCTCGATTGTTTGATCTGATAAACGTCAAGGATCAACGGTTGCTTCCGGCATTTTACAGTGTTTTAGGTGATACAGTTGTGGCCGAGAATGCAGACCAGGCGCGGCGTATTGCGTATAGCAACCGGCGGTGGCGTGTAGTCTCTCTTCAGGGTATGCTCATTGATAAGTCCGGTACTATGTCAGGTGGTGGACGCGTGCTGCGCGGCAAGATGGCATCTGAAATTAGCGAATCTATCTCTTCAACCGAAATTGACACGCTGGAGCAAGAGCTCCGCGACGCTGAGTCCAAATATAGCCTTGCAGAGACGACTTTTTACAAAATGCAGAAACAGCTTACAGAGTTGGTGGACCGCAAGCCGCGGATTGAGCTTGATCTGTCAAAGCTGGGGATGGAGATTGAAGCAATGTCTGGACAGCTTGACGATGCTCAGAAACAGTACAAGGAGCATAGCCACGAAGTCAAAGCCAGCGCTATTGTCCGAGAACAGGAGCTGAAACAAGTTATGGAGCAACAAGATCAGCTAAAAGCCCAGCTTGAAGAGCTTCAGAGTCATACAACCGATCTTGAGGCCGAAATACAAACGCTTCAGAATCAGATCATGGACATTGGCGGTGTGCAGTTGCGGTTCATAAAATCCGAAGTTGACAGCATCAACTCACAGCGCGAGATTTTAAATTCACGACTTCAGCAAGGAGTTATGGACAACCTTAAGCACGAAGCCGCTGTGAAAAAGCACGAGCGCGCGCTTCATTCTGCTGAAAAGGAGCTTGAAGCTATTGGTGCCTTGTCTGAGGATGCTCAGCAGGACTTGCGCGAGCGCATGCTGGCAATTGACACATTGCAGAAGGAGATTGACAATCTGACAACTTTGGTAGAGGAAACTGATGAAGTACTTGATGGACTCAAGACTCAGCAGGCTGAGAAACGGGGCAGCATGAACAAGCTCATGTCTTCAGAAATTGAGATTAACAACCTGATTGAACAGTTTGAATCTATTTTATCAGAAAGCACCCACAAGCTTGAGTCCTACTCGACCAAGAAAAAGGAGGTGCAGTTGAACAATATTGAGCAAATAGCAGCTGAATTACGGCTAGAAGAGAAGGCTTGCAGCAGCAAGAATGATGATGAAGAAGAAGAACCAGATACCCTTGAAGATGATACTCAGTATATTCAGCTTGTGGATTACAGTAAGGACGAGCTCAAGGACTTTAATGAACAGGGCTTAAAACAGGAGATGGCCCGGCTGAGCGATTTCCTTGGCACCCACGCGGATGCTGACACGCAGGTGATTGAGGATTACAAGCGACGCCTCAGCGAACACCACGCCCGTCACTCGGAGCTCACTATCTCAATTGCGACGCGCGACAAGATGCGCGACTACTACGAAACAATCCGGCGCAAGCGCCTTGACGAGTTCATGGCCGGATTCAACCGCATCTCAATGACGCTGAAGGACATGTACCAGATGCTGACTATGGGCGGCAACGCTGAGCTCGAGTTGGTTGATTCACTTGACCCCTTTTCCGAGGGCATTCTTTTTAGCGTCATGCCGCCAAAAAAGTCGTGGAAGGCAATCACCAACCTTTCCGGCGGCGAAAAAACGCTGAGTTCCCTAGCACTTGTTTTTGCTCTGCATGATTTCAAGCCCACGCCATTATACGTCATGGATGAAATCGACGCAGCATTGGATTTTCGCAACGTTTCAATCATTGCAAACTATATTAAGGAGCGCACGCGGAACGGCCAGTTTATTGTCATTTCTCTGCGCAATGACATGTTTGAACTGGCGAACCAGCTTGTGGGAATCTACAAGGTCAACAACGGCACACGCAGCATTGCTCTGCAGAACCGAGACTACCTCCATGCAGCGCGGTCGGCTTCTACGGTGACGCTTTAGCTTACGAGCAGGGAATTTCGAATGAGTTATTATACTGTACGCATATACCTTTTATTTATTGATGTTAATTATTATTTTTTTTCTCACTTTTATTATTATTAATGGTCAAGTGCTATCTGATGTCAGAGCTGCGTCCACGCTGGCGTTAACAGTATTACTGTTTCAGACGGTGATCACCGGACTATGTGCATGAATAAAGCTACTGTCTAGTAAGGAAAGCTAAGCTTTGGTTTTTTTTTTTATTTTTTGATCGTCGGCAGTGCCTTCCTTAATGTTCTGGGCGTGCAGAGCCTAATCGGAACTTTTGCCGGTCAGGGATCCGTCGTAACAATAGGCATTACTGAGAATATACTAAAATAAAAATAAAAATAAAATAAAAAG
>JAJMRT010000105.1:36342-51324 GCA_030558065.1 Geotrichum phurueaensis
TTTTTTTTTTTTTTTTTTTTTTTTTTTTAAACCCATCATTTTTTGCAATCACGAGAAGCATAAGCCATGAGCACAGTGACGAAATTAACTCTTTTGGCTGACCAAACTCAGATCTCGCTTGACGAGCGCGCTCGGATGACGGCGCTCGGGCTCGAGCCGTCAGCGGACGAGGAGCGTGAGATTGTTAAATCTTTCCACACACTGCAAAGCGGCATTGAGACACTGCAAGAGACGGTAGATGTTAGTGCAAACCCGCCGACAAAGGATAGTAAAGCACTCGGCCGGCTTTTAGGCGTGTACCGCGACCTGGTTGAGCTCTACACTGCGCAGAAGCCGGGGCTCAATGCAAAGGACTTTGAGCTGGCGCCGCCGCCATTGCCAGCAGCACCGGCGCCGAAACACGTGCGGTTTCGGGAGAATTTGGTAGATGTACAGGAGCCGCATGTATCACAGCTGCGCGCAGAGGGCGGCAGCAACAGCCGGCAAAAGGACAGCCGCGAGGAGCTCTTTATCACGCCGTACCGTGACAATATTGACGAGCCACAGGGGCTCACGGACCAGGCCGTGGGACTGGAGACTGACCACGAGCACTTTCAGCTGCAGCAGCAGGTGTTGAGCGACCAGGATGCGCACCTCGACCGCCTCGCCGCGAGCGTGGGGCGGCAGCACCAGCTTTCTCTTGATATCCACAGCGAGCTGGATTCGCATCTGGAGCTACTCGACGAGGTGGACGAGCTCACGAACGGCAGCTCGCAGCGGCTGCATAACGCGCAGAAGCGGCTGGACACGTTTTCGCGTAAGGCGCGCAACAACGGGTCGCTCCTCACTATTGCAATTCTTTTCCTTATCTTTATTATTCTTTTGATTGTGCTAAAATAATGGCAGGGGGTAAGCCAAACTATTTCGCGGAGTGGCACTTCTAGTCGCCTATCAGGTTAAAGGTCACTAGGTGAAAACAAGATAAACAGTACCATTCAAAATAGCGCACAGAGATCACTGGGGGTGACTGATGGCAGCTGATCATCATCCCCCAGAGGTTTCAATACGATTATTATCGTTTGGTACTGATAGTACTGGGAGAGATGGCAGTTTAGCGCAGTTTACGACATTTTAGTAGAAGTTATCATTGTTATTATCATTATTATTGTTGTTGCTAACAAATTGTAATCATGACCCCATGTATCTCAAACTACAAAAGCACACCCAGTTGATAGTTCTTGTAGCTTGATTCTTGTAGATTGGCATTATCAAACACACAATGGAAGACTCCCAACGAATATCCCTTTTAACTGCCTGTGCATTAACTGCCTTTTGTCGCCAGTGCTAAGTCACCACTATAACCTTAAAAAGGCAGAAGGTATAAAAGCCCTCGCTTGTTCCTTTTCTCTTTTCCCTCTTTTTCCCTCTGGTTGCTGCTTCCTCTTCAAATCACTGAGCACAAATTGCACCTGTCAAATTCCTTTTGTTTTCTCTTAGTTAATACTTTTTTATATCTGTTCAACTCTCTTATCATCGCTACTAACTCTACTATCGCAATGGGTGTCAAGTACAACCACTACTATAGCGGGAAACATGTATACGGGTGCAGGCGATGCAACACCCACTTATCGCGAAAAGAGCATATTATGTCTAAGGACTTTCGGGGCCAGCATGGCAAGGCCTATCTATTCAACGACGTGTAGGTATACCCCCTTTTTTTTCCATTCTTTATCTTTTTTTTATTTATTTATTTCATATATATAATATTGCTGGTGTTGACAATGCCGCTTTCCGAAGGGTAAACATCACCTACGCGGACCCGGAAAGGCGCACAATGCTGACGGGAGACTTTATAGTGAGAGACATCTCTTGCAATTACTGTGGTGAAACCGTTGGCTGGACTTATGACAAGGCCTTCAAGCCAACCGAGGAGTACAAGGTTGGCAAATTTATTCTGGAGGTGAAAATCCTGTCTGAAGTCCAGTGAGTGTTGTTGCTGCTGCTGCTGCTGCGTTTCTGGCTACTGATCCGCCACCGTCCTCGGTGCGATGCCTGATAATGATAATGTGACGAGCTATGAGCCGTTTTTGGCACTTTCATTTCTATTACTATTTTTTCTTTATCATTTTTATTTCTTCTATTTATATTATTATTATTTTATCATTATTATTGATATCTTTTCGTAAAGAATTCCCTTGTCTAAAATTTACTGATTCGCATTAAATTTATCACTGTTAGACTTGACCAACCAATTCTCTTGTGCTACCAAACTGCCACACAGCCATGCAAACATATAAAGTACAAACGAAACATCGAAAAATTCCCGGTGCGTCGTCCCTGGCAATGCCCCGGGTCTCACAACCGTTTTCTGCTGCGGTTTCTGGTGGGAGCCCTCTTGTAAAAGTATTATGTAAGTGAATCAGTTGCTGGGTTAGGGCTCTCAAAACTTTTTTTTTTTTATTAAACGAAAATGCCGGAACCATAGCAGTGACCACGGTCTGAGGAAGCAACAAACCGAGAGACATTGTGACTTTTTCTCCAATGCTGAGAGCCTGCTCAAACCATCATACTATGACTACACGCTGGCTGCTTTGGTCATCTACTGGGGGCAGCATTGCTCGGGCATTTTCGACGACCGCAGTGCTCGAGCGCGGCGGCGCCCCGCGGCGCACTAGGCCCGGCCGAAACACCGCCAATACAAGCAGCAACGCCGCCACGCGCGCTCCGACCGCACGCCAGAAAGAGGATTTAATGGTAAAGACTGTTGAAGATCTTGAGCGGATTCTCCCCAATATGCCCGCCGAAGAACAGGCAAGGCTGCGGCGCGTTATCGACGAGTACGGCCCGGGACTCAACAAGTACCTGCAAAATGCCCAGGATCTGTCGAGCTTTGGCACGCTTGATGGCGCCGAGGATGCAATGCTGCCACAAGACGAGGCGCTTGCCAACGCCACCCCATACGCGCAGGCCGCGGGGCTGCTCACACAGTTCACAGAGCGCATTTACCAGAAGGAGTCCACAGGCGAGACTGTTGATCCCAAGGAGTACAAGGCATTGTGGGAAGTTGTTCGCGATTTTAGCAAGATGAAAGTTGATGACACGGTCAAGCCGCCCATGCAGATGCTGGTGCTGCTCTTTCAATTTGCAAAGAACTTGACGGGCCGCCCGCGCACGCAGGCCATCCGCCTTGTGGGTGATATGCTCTACCGATACCAGACGATGCGGTTGGACCCTTTCAACGAGGTTGACTATCTGTTGGCGCTTTCGCGGACCCGCGGAATGCGAAAAGCGCTAACCATCTGGGAGTCGCGCCGCAATAAAAAGGACGTTGAGAACTCCATCTGGTGGCAAGAGGTTGGCGCCTGCCTCTACATTAACGCGCATAATCTGCCGCGCGCTGAGGCGCTCGCGGCTGAGTCGCAGCAAAAGTTTGATGGCTACGTGTCGCCCAAGGTCGTTGTGCAGCTAATTGCGAGCCACCTCGGTGCGGGTCAGCCGGAGCGCGCGTGGGTGTGGTACGAACATCTCATTGCCCAGGTGCGCGCTAACGGTGGCCCCGGCGAGCCCGAAGTAATTACTGGCGATATGGATCCCGATGAGGCCACGGAGATTTTTAACCGCAAGGTCTACCCTTCGCAGGATCAGCTTGCCCAAATTTTATCACTCTTTCTTAACAATTTTCAAACAACGTTTACCTTGCGTGGATTGCAGGATTTCAAGGAGCTAAATATTGTCCTGCCCACTGGCAGAGCTCTTGATTTTTTAAAAGTGATTGCACGCAATATCAGCCGACTGGAACCAGCCAAGCTGCAGTCGCTACTGCCATTAGAGCTGCAACAGGCAGGTGTCTCTGCCTCGGAGACGTATACACCAGCGCTGCTACGCGTGGCGCTCGAGAAGCTGACAGAAGTGAGCCCCGAGCTGCGGGACAACCCCGAACTTTACGTGGCCTGGATTTTGGCACTAGTTAACATGGGTAATATTGACGGCGCCCTTGGTGTAGTCAACGTCATGCTTACGCGCAAAGTGACCCCTACCCACCTCACCTTCCACACCGTCATCAAGGCGCTCTTGGCTAAGGGCAAGCTTGAGTATGCCCTTGCGGTGTTAGAGTACATGGAGACAGGCGGTGCCTCGCGCCCGGATGTCTTTGCACAGAAACACACCGAGCCCATCACACCGGGCCCGCGGTCTGCGAGCCCTGCGGACTACCCCCAGCCGGCCGGGGCGATCCCGGCACCCACAAGCATACACTACGCGCTGCTGCTGCAGTACGGTGCGCGGCGCAAGCGCCACCAGTTTGTCGCTGCTGTTCTCGAGCGCATGACCGAGCGCGGTGTCCCCCACGACCAAACATCGATCCTCGCTCTCCTGCACTACCGTTACCGCGCCGGCGACTTCCACGGCGTCTTTGCCGTGCTGACCATGGCTGTGCGCACGGGAATCCGGTTTTCCCGGGATGGCTACGCGGCTGTGTGGATGATGTTGGCCGATTTTTACCGCACGCATGGCGGCAACGCTGCACTTGTAGCCGAAACATCAGCCACGCTTGATTTGCATCGCGACGTCTGGCTGCGCATGCTGCGCGCGCCTGGTGTGCGCCCCGATCTTGAGCTCTACAGCGCCGCCGCCGGAACGCTGCTGCGTGCAGGGCTCGTGGCCGAGGCGCTCGCCGCCGTGCGCTACACGACCGAGGTGTGCGGCCTCGAGCTTAACGCGCTCTACGGGCTCAAGCTCATGCGCATCGCCAAGAAGGTGGCGCCGCGCTACGGCCACACCAACGCCGCCGCAGCACCAGCGGCGCCAGAAGACTCGCTTATGCAGGCGGCGCAGCGCGAGCGCGCGCTCGAGCGGCTGCTGGACGTTGTCGCGCGCGATGCTGCTAGCGGTGGCGCCCAGCTGCAAGCGGTACGGCTGAGCGCGCCAGCCCTCATTGACGCCGTCCTCCTGGCCCTTGGCGCTCAGGCTGTCGACTACACCGACCGCGTTGATGCCCTTGTGGCTGAATACGCCGCTGCCGCCCCGCGCCCGTAGATACGCCATTGCGCGTCATTTGTACATAGTATATATATATCTATATAGCATTTCTTCACACAAAGGTTTTTTTTTTTTTGGAGTTATTTTTTTTTTTAACATTACACAAATTTCATTTGCTTAAAGATGCGAGTAATTTCTTTTCCGGTTTTTTTGTTATTATTATTTTTATTTTTATATATACTGGGCTAATCGTACAATCCCTACTTTGAGGTTTTGATAAACTTCATCAGCTTTGACTTTTGCTGAGCAGAGAGCGGGCCCTTGCCCTTGGTGAGCCACGACCCGCCGCCTTTGCCGCGCTCGGCGGGAGCCGCACTGGCATCGCTCTCCGCACGTGTTGTGTCAAGCTTGACGTCGGGCGCCTCGGTGATGGCTTTGCCCGCCTGGGCGTACTCGGGCCGAATAATTCCCGTGGCAGGGAAATCGGCTGCGGTGTAGCCAGCGCCGTAGCGCCACTCAAGAAATAGCAGCGTGCGCCGCGCCAGCCGCAGATCGCGGCCCAGCTGAGCCTCAGGGTCTGTCAACACAGATTTCGGCGGGCTTATAAATAAGTTAAAGGGCAGGTCCGGGCGGCTCAGCACAGAGCGCACAAATGCTGCCACGGCGGCAACCGTCTCCGTGGCAGCAAACTCAGCCTCGAGATTAGTCTGGTCCGGCAAGCGAATACGAATTTGAATTGCTGATATCTGCTGGTATTTTTCTTGCGCTTGCTTATCGCGCAACGCTTTGGTTAAAAGAGGGCCGTCCTTGGGCGCTGATACTTTTTGGATCTGGTCGTGAAGTCGTTGGATTTGGGCCACAGAGACAACGTAGGCAGAGTCGTCGTCGTCGGCAATCACGCGTGGGGCGGCAGACGGCAGGTAGACTTGAACTTTGCGATCGGCTGGCGCCGCTGACCTGAGCTGGGCTGGGTCAACGGATTGCAAAGTCGCGGGGGTATCATCTATGTCATCTAGTGTAGGCTCAATTGGCGTCTCGGGTAACTGTTTTGCTTGATTCAGCACTTGCAATGGCTCGGGAACGGTTTCCTTTGCCGTGGTACTCTTCTGCGCAGCCTCAGTTGCTGCGGTTTCCATACTTATGTCGCCAAACAGCTTTTTCTGCATCTCAATTGCATCATGAACCATAATATCCGTATTTTCAAACCGCACGCGCAAAGTCTCCTGCTTGTTACTCAAGCCCAGCTCCACCAAAGAGCCAGCAAAATCCTCGAGCTTAGAAAACCGCCGGCTGAACGCCTGCACAATTGGCATCTCAAACATGAGCACGCCGGACGATCCGCTCAAGTTTTTCGTGTAAACGCGTTGTGTGAAATTGATCCCGGAAATGCGCTGAAAGTACGTGAGCACCTGCCAGAGTGACGTTGACGCCGCGGGGAAAGGCGCTACGAGCTTTTCGCTAAACTGCGGCGCAAGGTCCTCAACGCGGAGACGGATCGTGACCTCGCCCGGGTCAGCGTCGCGGCGCTTAGCGCGCGCGCTGGCCACGACGAGCTCTAGCTTGGCATTCTGAGTCAAACTAGTGAGTCGCACTGGTAGTGACAGTTCAAGCTCGCTGGTATTGTGTTTCAGACTAAAGTCGGCGGGCTCGGCGAGCGCAAAGACGGCGCAGGCGCGCGCGCGCACGTCACGTAACAGCGTGGATGGCTCGCATTTGATCTTGGCTGTGCGATGCATATAATTAATTATCAATTGATTTACCATGGTGTCTTAATGTTGTTTGTATGTAGATATACGGTAAGAGAGCGCGGGGAATGCGGTGCTGGGTTATAGAACTCGGAGTGGCAAAGGGACGTCGAGTCGCCGCCAGATTTTATTGTTGCATCTATGGGCAATACGTAGGTTAGATCAGGGCTAGGGTATATACACCTCCAAGGAACTTGCAAAAGCATCGCAAACCAGGCCCAGTTGATGGCAGCAAAGGGGATCTAAAAAGATATACGTGGGATATAAAAAGAAATAATGAAATTAATCATATTTTGATAGATTTTTGATAGTGATTTAAAATTTTTTGTTTGATTCTGTTGATTCAAGCCAATTGTTCTTGAACCAGTGCCCAAGCAGTGGTTTTTGTAGCACCAAAACAAGCCCAAGATACTTTTGTGCTCAAAAAAAAAAAAAAAAAAAAAAAAAAAAAAAAAAAAAGAAACTGACCCCAGTATCAAAGCTTTTCTTTATTGTCTTTCCGTTTATTTGCTCAATTTTTAATAGTCCTTGTTGCTTCTGAGCTTGCCATGGAAAACCTATAAACCCGCAAGGTTAACTATTAGCAAACTACTCCCTCGTCAGATCCAATAGGACCACTGTTAACGCATTAAACACCAATTCCTTAGTATCTAAAAATATCCGCAAAAAAGCTGTTGATGGTTACAATTCCTAGTAACATGAAAGACTCACACTTTCATAAAGCCAGAGAGCTTGCTTTGTCTAGCGCGAGACCACTCTCAGCTTCATTAGATATTAAAATAGAATGATCGCCAGTGATGAGCAGCAGACGATCAAATTCTTCTTTGGCCATGTCAAAACAAGGAACGAGTTGAACAAGGCGGCAGCAGGTTAGCGCCGGTGCACCAACGGCGGTATCCAAGCGCAAGAAAAGCAGCGCTGCTTTGTTTACAAAGCCCAAAGGCTTTCTTTTTTAGTATTGGATCACTGACATGCCAAATGAACTAAGACACACTAGTAAATTCCTCCGTGGTTTACCAAATGCAACTCTAGTGATTTCAATGGTCTCAAAGGGTTCTCTCTGGCATATTTGTCTTTGCATTTTGCTTTTAGTTTCTTCTTTACTACTTTAGGTTGTGCGGCTCATATTTGACTTTAAAATATTCACGTGACTTGTCCCAAGTCAAATCTTCAGCGCCGCCCGCCCCCCACGGAACCCTCTATTTTCATCAGCATCAACCATGGCTACCGACGCGACCTCTGCCAAGATCCCCATCCACGTCAGCGGTGAACGCGGCCTCGTTTTTGACATCCGTGATGTCAAGCGTTTGCGCGAGGAGTTCCACGTCTGCGGCACGCTCATTGGTATTCTGCCACAGATTCCTCAGCAGAACGTCTTCCAGGGTCTGCCGCTCGAGCTCATGCCCGAGGAAATTCGTTTTCTTGTGGAGGAGTGTGATGCTGCGTACTTGGTTGATGACTGCTCTGTGCACGAGTTAGCAGCACTTAGTTTTCTTGAAGACGACCGCAAGGCCCTGCAGAAGCATCGCAAGGAGGTTACCGACACCCAGATCGAGAAACACCAGCAGCTGGTCGAGCTCAAGCGCCAGCAGGCTATTGATAAGAAGGGCAGTAAGGGTTCTAAGAAGGATAGCGGTAAAGCTAGCTCTACTCTGTCCGGCGAGTCCGGCACGTTTTACAGCATAGACACGTATACGACGCAAACACCTGCCAACCTGCCGTCGTACGACCTCTACGAGGAGCGCTACCATACTGAAGCACCCGTCAAGCTTACATCTGCTAACAACGCTGTTGGTAAACCGCTACCCCTTGTCAGGCTGCCCAAGCAAACTGCCTACGATATGTACACGCATCTGCAGCGCGAGCAGTACTTTTTGTCACCGGGACTGCGGTTCGGCGGCCAGTTTCTCGCATACCCCGGTGACCCCCTGCGCTACCATTCTCATCATATTGCCATTGGCTACGGTTGGAACGAGAAATTTAATGTGCTTGATGTTGTCGGCGGCGGTCGCCTGGGTACCGCGGTGAAAAAATGTTGGTACGTTGGCGCCAAGGACTATGCCACGGGCGAGTACCATGGGTTTAGCGTCGAGTGGTCAGGCTTTGGTTAAATAAGAGCAAAGCACCAAACACGACTGGTCGTGACTTTTAACCATATTTGTTTGCTGGGCAGTGGGTACCCCAGTACGGCTGTAGCGTTTCAGGTCATTAGCACAATGAGACTTGTTGCACGGGCAAGAAACCTTGAGCTAAAATGGTTGTTTGTTTAAAATAGCTAAGAAATTCCGATTGTGAATATATATATATATATATATATATATATAGCAGATCACAGCCATTTGTTTCTCGATTTCATTTTTCTCCTTCTCATTTCATATAAAAATCATTCCCCCACTCTCAAACACCATTATTAATACTAGCCATGGGCTTTACAGACTACATTAGAAACTCCGTCAGCGGAGCTGCCAAGCTCATAGACCAGCCTTCCTTTGGACCAGACTACTGGGCCAAGTGGCATTGGAACTCGGAAGCAGCGGCGCTGGATTTCCCCTCAGCCGCTGAGCTCACCGTGCTTGACGAGCTCTTTAAACAAATTACCGATATTTCTAGCAAGGACGAGCGCAAGCGTTGTCACCGCGACTCGTTCATTGCGCCTGCAGGTCAGGACTTTCTTCCCTTTAACAAAGGCCGCCGCAAGTCGGCGACATTGTCTCGCTCGTCATCGATCTCATCATCCTCGCTCTTGTCCTCGACTTCTGTGCTCCAGCAGCATGTCGTGCCGCTGATTGAACGCTCCGAGCAGCTCAGCACGCTGTGCCTTTTGCTCGGTGAGCACATTGACAAAGTGGCCCAGAACGCAACCTACTGGTCATGGTCCGTTGACTGTTTTGATAAGCTTGTGCAGGTTTACAGCATGCTCTACAGTAATAGTGCCTTTAACCCGGAAGTCAAGCCGTACATGATCACAACAATCTGCACGCTGGCGGCCATCATGGCCACCTCGTTGGCGGAGAGTCGCGACGGGGTCGTGCCGCCTCTGGCCAAGTATGAGCAGCAACGCACCAACGAATTCATGACAAGCCGCGTGCTCCCCTGCTTGCTCTGGCTTGTGAGCAATGAGGGTACCGACCATCACATGTCAGGCGAGTGCGTCAGCTATGTTCTCTCGTGCATCCAGTTCAATGCGTCGGTCCTGCGCGCCTTTTTCGACGAATCCAAGCACGACAAGTTATTTCAATTTCCGCGACTCCGGCACTTGCGACTATGGCGCTCAATGTGGCTTAAAGTTATTCTTGAACGCTTGGTCGCCAACAACGCCGAGGATAAGTCCGCTACGACGCTCCGCTCCATTGTGGTGGAGCAGATTGTCACGAGCTTTGCGGCCGAGCAGGATAGTTATGTGCGCGACCACTACGATATTTTGTTTGATACAGCCCTGGAGTCTGTTGACACATTTTGCTGCCCCGCATCGCCTGAGCAGGCTCGCGTGTTTCTCGCTGGGCTATTGGATGTCCCCCGTAACCTGCTAGACCTACAGCGGTCGCTGCTTAAGGTGTAGAGCGCAAATTTACACATTTTTTTCACAAAGCACTTCATTCACTTCTGTTTATGGACAGCGTGCTAAGCTTGCTTCCTTTCAGGTTTGTAATTCTTGGGGATGATCAAGCAACCGTGGGCTCGCGTGTCACAGGTGTGGGCGGCTGGCTGGATTAAACTTTTGTACGTTGCAGGTACAGGCACAGGCGCACCAGTGCACCAGTACGGCTGCCAGTGCGACACCGAGAGAACTCTCTTCTTGAAACCGTCGCAAAAAAAAACAACCACTTTGAGCAATCTTCAAACAGCAATGAAGACGTTGGATGGCTACTACAGTGGCTGGATCGCTGTTGGACCAACCAAGTAATTCTCATGTAACCATTATGCTACACCAGGTTTTTCTTTTAACTCTTATGTATTCAAAATGGTATTTCTAATTTAAATGTCCTAACTATATCAGAACCCTGGGTCAAACAAAAAAAAATAACTTTTTTTATTTACACTTTTGAAGTCTTCTCCAGCTCCTGGATGCGATCAATTGTGTCGGAAACCGTGGTCTCAATCGGGAGATAGTCAATCTTGAGGTATTTTTGTGACTCGGAGATGTCAAACTTGGCAAAGTTGTCAGCGGAGAAGGAGCCCGGGGTGCCGTAGGGCAGCGTCGCGTCATACTCGGGGCGCACCTTGCGGATCACATCGACAAACCGCTGGCCATCGGCGGCTCCGGCAATGTTGAATGAGCGCTTGTTGTCGAGCCCCGAGGTTGCCAGCACGCGGACGTGGGCGCGCGCGGCGTCGCGCACATCAATGTAGAGGGGCAGCACAAACGGCACTTTGTCGGACTTGGCGCGGTCGCTTTTGATTAAATTATAGAGCATCTCCGTCGAAGTGTTGAGGTTGGAAATGCCAATATCGTTAATGGGTGGACCAAAGACCATGGGCACTTGGATCGTCGTAATGGTAAAACTAGGCTTCTCCTCGGCAAGAAAGTCCCAGGCGGCGCGCTCGGCAAACGTTTTCGACGCCAAATAGCCTAGATGCGGGTCACTTTTGCCCTCTTCAAGAGTCACAGGATTCCAGTCGGCAACGGAGTATGTCTTGTTAGGGTCGTTGGCACTTGCGGGGCTTTGTGACATGGCCGCAAACGACGACGTGATGACAACCTTTTTGACCTGGCTGCCAAACTTCTTGGCGCCGTGGAGCACGGAGACAGTGCCATTAATGGCGGGGATAATGAGATCGCGCTCTGGATCCTCGACTTTGAAGGTAAATGGCGATGCTGTGTGCAAGACGTAGTCGATATCCGCGTGGGCTTGGAAAACGTGGTCAAAGGCGTTGAGTACAGAGATGTCCTTGACAATCTCGTAGACGAACTGGGTGCCGTACTGCTTAGAGTAAAACTCACCCTTGGCGTCAGAACGGACAGTACCAATGACCTGATAGTCAAGCTCAACGAGCTGTTTGATGATGTGCGCAGCAATAAAGCCAGATGCGCCGGTAACAAGAACTTTTTGGCCAGCCATGATGATCAATCAGCGTGTTTGGTAGATGAAAAATATATATATAGAAAATATGAAATGAAAAAATAATAAAATAAAAATAGAG
Source organism: Geotrichum phurueaensis (assembly GCA_030558065.1). Lineage (NCBI taxonomy): Eukaryota > Fungi > Ascomycota > Dipodascomycetes > Dipodascales > Dipodascaceae > Geotrichum > Geotrichum phurueaensis. The sequence goes on from JAJMRT010000105.1 coordinate 48,186, forward strand.
AAAAGGGGTACCTTAAAAAGCAAAAATTATAAACGGTAATGATGGTCAAAATAGCGCAGGTGTTATCAATGTATTTATACTTGGTATTGACTCTTCTTTGGGCTGTCTTGGACCTGCCATTGCCATGCTGTGGCCTCTTTGCAGATAAGCAGTTTTGATGGACGCCCGGAGGGGAAGGTTGAACCAGGCTGAAGTCAGCGCTTAGGCGAGTGCCTGGCCGAATGACTGGGGACCAGTCGGAAATTCGCTTGGAAAAGTTCAAAGCCCGTCATGCATGTTGGTGTTTTTTTCCACATTGGATATTGATTATTCTTACAAAATCAAATGCAAGACAAATCTTCAAGGCTTTAATCAAGTTTCAACCTATTTTGTCGGCCTATTCAGGCCTTTCAGTAAAGTCCCCAATGGCTGTTTCGTCATTCTTGTTCTCATGCGGTAGAAATTCGGTGATTTGCGTACCAGCTCAGTTGGCGCCGCCTCGGATCATTCATCAAGTCTGAGACCTGTATATTATACATATTTCTACTTACCAGGCTCTCCCTCCCGAGCGTAAGTCCGTTGTTTTCAACGGTTCTTTCACCTCTGACCGTCTCCAGCTCCTTACTTCCTTTGAGCCTTAGAATGGTAAGGACGGTGTCAAGCTTCCCATGTTTTTCAAGTGTCTTGGTAAGACCCCCACTGATCACATCTCTATGGCCGGTCTCTGGTTGAAGTACTGTGGTCACCTCTAGAGCATTTCCAAAAACTACATTATTGGTGCTATCAACGCTGTTAACGGTGAGGCTAGCAACATCCAAACATTCACACTGGTGTCTGGAACGGTGTCTCCGAGACTGCCATCTTTTACGGAGATGAGGGCATTAAGTGGATTGTCATTGGTGGTGAGGACTTTGGTGAGGGTTCTTCCCGTGAGCACGCTGCTCTTGAGCCCAGATACCTTGGTAGATTTGCCATTATCACCAAGTCCTTTGCTCGTATCCACGAGACCAACTTGAAGAAGCAGGGTCTTTTGCCCTTTAACTTCATCCACCCCCGAGGAATACAACAAAATCAACCTCACCGACGAGATCTCTCTTCTTGGCCTTAAGGAACTTGCCCCTGGTAAGTCCGTCGTTGTTACCCACAAGGAGGGTGCTGCCTGGGAGACTGAACTTGTTCACACTTACAACAGTGAGCAGCTTGAGCAGTTCAAACACGATTGTGATTTGAACAAGATTGCCACTGCCAAGAAATAACCGGTTAAGCAGTGAAAAATTCTAGCATTGTCTTGCTTTAATTTTTTTTGTTTTATTTTTGGGTGCTTGTATTAAAAAAAAAAAAATGAAGTAAACTAAGGTGTTAATATGTGTGTGGCCAAATTAGCAGCGGAAAGATCAAGCATAAGCAAGAAAAATATCCATCTTGCAAGAGTGTCGTTTTTTTCCTTCCTTTTTTTATTCACAACCAATGCACCGGATGTTCTTTTTTCATTTTTATCTCCACAAATGCAAGCTCCATGTTGCCTAGTCTAGTATTGAATGGTTATTAGCTGCACTCAATAGCAGCAACTTGTTTCTTGTCCTCCTGTCTCGTTTGCGTTCAGGGGGAAGTTCATAATCAAGTGCTTTTCATCTTTTAGAGATTCGAGTCTTTCGTCCGCTTGAGCTCCTTCAATACCGACAACCAGCGGTTCCAAGAATGTTGTCAACACTGATAGCATTTTTCATTTTGTCACCATTATCGACGTCTTCTTTCGGTTTTGCTTAGGTTGATCTAGGGAAAAACAAGGGCGAAGTTTTACTCGGGCATTATTGGAGCAGTTCCCGCTTGGTGCTAAGGCTGCATTTGCTGGCCAAACGTTCGAAATGCTGAATATTTGCAGCGACAAATTCCATTATTTTGCCCAGTCACTACCATGGGCGTTGAGCCACAAGTTCACTGTTCTCTAACAGCGAACCTTGGCAGAATGGGCAATGCGGAACGTCTAAATTGCACTCTTCTGGGCAAGCCCCGGTATTTGCTCATGGTGCCGCGCCCTACTGGCATGTGGAAAGTAGTTCCTCCTGATTTCAAGCTAATTCGGGAATTTGGCAGCTCTTCTCATGGTGTCATTCCGGTTGAGCGCCGTCCAACCAGGTTTGGCTTATTGACTATTTTTCTGTGGAGGCTGATTTTTAAATTGCTACAGTCTGAATCACAAGGCTTATCATGTTTTGACAAGACATGGTCGGGTTGCCGAGTCTACGGATGTTGGGTTCAGTAAGAGTCTCTTTGGTGATGTTGATTCTAGCAGTCTCGACTCAGTCTCGCCTAAGTTTGGTATCTGTGTCACCTCAGTCTCTCTCGGCACAGGTGGTTCTTCTGTCACTATTCCTAGGGTACCGCCTTTTTTGAGTCATTATTCCACTCCCTTATTTGATACTGGTGTACCTTCTGCTGTGATTTTCCTCTCTAAGTTTTCTGCTCGTATCGTTTCTTCTGACTTTCCTGCCGTGGCACCTAGTGTTTGCCTGTTTTTTCAACTCTTCTGAGGTCCTGGAACTTTTTCTCCATCTGAGCCAGTAAATTTTCATTTCACCTCATTTCTGCCTGGGTGTTAATATTGTCTAACTTGTGCTAGTTTCTGGCCATCACGGTGTGATAATCGATTGGTCTCATTTACCTCATCTGATCTCTTTATTGTTGATATCTGTCCTATCAATTTAAAAGGAATATTTCTTGTTATTATTATTACTATTTTTATTTTATTTTTATTTATTTTTATTTATTTTTATTTATTTTTATTTATTTTTATTTTTTTATCCATTACAACAGAAGCTATTTTTTTTTCAATCTCTTCCCTGTTTAACCTTTCCATTCTTCTTGCTTTTATCTTTGGTCATCTCCTTTGAGCCCAGTTTCTTGACTGCGTGAATACGCAAAAAACAATAAATAAATAAAAAATAATAATAGGAATTTTTTTTGAGTAATTGTCGCGAACAAAGCTGGATTAGACGGTAGCGCTGGACGCGGTGGAAGCAGTAACTCGTGAATGCACGTCTATACTCTTCACCGCTGCTGACCGTTCTTCTTTTCCAAGACATTTATGAGGCGTTGAATCATCCCCACGCATGTATTAGATTGGCAGCTTGCTAAATTGGCAGCGTGGTCGCGTAGAAAA
>JAJMRT010000106.1:0-51120 GCA_030558065.1 Geotrichum phurueaensis
TTTTTTTTTTTTTTTTTTTTTTTTTTCGTTGGCTGATATATATAACGACGAAATAATATCTGTCCCCAAAAACAGTTGTGACCAACCCGAATCAAACCTTCGAGTCTTCCCCCTTATCATCCAAGTTTAGTTCCGCCTCGAGGCTGCCAGCAATAATGATTTCTCGTAACGTATATTAACAAACTATAAATAATTAAACATCTTCTTTTCTCTTAACTACCATCTACTCAACAGTGACACTCTTTGCCAGGTTGCGGGGAAAGTCGACATCGTAGCCGTACTTAATGGCCAGCCAGTACGACATGAGCTGCAGGGGGATAACGTTCAAAAGACCCTGCAAACAGTCGACCGACTGGGGAACCTCAAGTCTCTGCAGACCGTCGGCCAACGACGTACCGGGGTTGCAAATAATAATGGGGTTACCTGAACGCGCAGTAACTTGCTCAATCGCCGACATAACCTTGGGGAAAAGCGAGTCACGCGTAGCCATGACAATAATAGGCAGGTTCTCGTCAACAAGCGCAAGCACACCGTGCTTGAGCTCACCGGCAAGAACACCCTCAGAATGCATGTAGGAAATTTCCTTAATCTTGAGCGCACCCTCAAGAGCAGTGGCAAACTGGTAACCACGACCCAGCAGCAGCAGCGACTTGTGCGAGGCAAGGTCAGTGTCACAAAGCTTCTTAATGTGAGAGTCGAGACCCAAAACCTCCTTAATCTGAGATGAAATGTTCTTGAGACCCTGGATAATCTCGCGGCGGCGTGCCACCTGCGAAACGCGGTCATCAGAAAGCGAGAGCGCCACCATGACCAATGCAATGTACTGAGAAGTGTAGGCTTTGGTGGAAGCAACACCAATCTCGGGACCAGCGTTAATATGAACACCACAGTGAGTCTGACGCGAAATAGACGAGCCGACAGAGTTGACAATACCAACAGTCAGAGCACCACGCTCAAGACAGTACTGGAGAGCCAGAATAGTGTCGGCAGTTTCACCGGACTGTGACACAAAGACACAAGTATCGTCTCTAAACACGGGCGACCGTCTGTCTAAAAAGTCAGAGGCCAGCTCGACGGAAACAGGGATCTCAGTGAGTTCTTCCAAAATAGATCTGGTAGCAAGACACGAGTGGTACGAGGTACCGCAAGCAATCATGATAATACGACGGCAACGGCGAATCGTAGTGAGCCACGAGCGCAGACCACCGAGCTGCACAGTGTTGTTTTCAAAATCAACACGACCACGCATAGTGTTAATGACAGATTCGGGCTGCTCAAAAATCTCCTTTTGCATAAAGTGGGAAAACTGGCCCTTCATAATCTGCTGTAGCTCCATCTCGAGGGTCTCAATGGCACGAGTAGGGGACTCGTTGACGTCACGGCGGACTCTGTGGATATGGAGCTGGCCATCAGAAATATGCGCAATATCGTCATCTTCAAGGAAAAGAACCTTTCTAGTGTGTTCGACCACAGCAGCGGGATCAGAGGCAAGGAAGAACTCAATGGGTCTAGGGGTATTGTCGTCGGAAAGGAAAGCACGAGACTGAGAGTGTCTCAAGGGCTCATTTACACTGCTACCAGGAACGGTGAGCGAGTTATGAGCACCACCAGAGAGGAGCGAGCCAGTGTTTTGCTCAGAGTCAGCCTCAACAAATTCAACGTCAACAAAGTCGACCTTGAGCTTCTGCTCAGTCTTGACACCAACCAGCAAGGGGGAACCCTTACGGGTAGCAACAAGCTCGTCGGGGTAGTGAACAGATTTAATGATGAGACCATAGGCACCCTCAAGCTCCTTGACAACCTGCTTGGCCAGGTCAGAAAAGTCAGGCTTGTTATCAATACCATGCTCCTTGATGTACTGGTCGTAGATAAACTTGGTGAGCTTGGCAATAGCCTCAGTGTCAGTCTCAGACTCAAATTTAAAGCCCTTAGATTCAAGAAGAGACTTGATTTCACGGTAGTTGGTAATGATACCATTGTGGACAACAGTAAACTGATTGCTCAAATCCGAACGCTGGGGGTGGCAGTTAACGGTCTTGGGCTGACCGTGGGTAGCCCATCTAGTGTGGGCAATACCAGCGTGGCATTCAAAGACTTCGTCCTTGTTGATGTTTTGTGAGTCAATGTGCTCCTTGAGCAAATGGACCTTGCCGACCTGGTGGAAGATCTGAACGTTTCTAGGAGAGTTAAACTCGCCAACATTAGTGAGACGTTCTTCGCCATCAACGCCAAGACCAGCAGAGTCGTAGCCACGGTACTCCTGTCGCTGAAGGCCCTCAATGAGGGTGCTTACGATGTGACCTCTTGTCTGGGGGACAAGGTAGTTGACATAACCAAAAATGCCACTGGTAAAATGAGTCAGTAATGATGGAGAGAGATGAAAACGAAAGAAACGTATGTACTTACCACATTGTGATATGATTCGGGTGGGTGGTATGGAGGTAAAAGAAGGGTGTAGTTGAAGGGTAATAAATAAAGAGTTGAAGAAGGAAAGGGAAATGTAAATAAGAAATGATGAAAACAAGTGGCAGGGATCTACCTTTTTATATATAAAATGGAAATCAATAAAATCCTTGATTTTTTTTTTTTTTTGTTTTGTTTATTTTTTGTTTTGTTTGTACTTTGTCAAAGTTGTTGTTGATGATGATGATGATGATAAATTTTTGGTTTCCTTTTTTCTAACAAAATTAAACAAAAACATTAAAAAAAAAAAAAAAAAAACCTGCCTTTCTATTTATTTTTAGAACTTTTCTTTTTTTTTTTAATAATAATAATTTATGTTAAATTAAGAATTATTATTATATTTTTTATTTATTTCAAATATTACGTTTAAAGGAAACAACTATAACAATAATAATGTATATTAATTATTATTATTATTGTAGATATTTGTGACATGTAGCTTAAGACTTGGACATTATTTTTGTGTAATAGTCAATGGACCACGCCTGAAAACACATGGTCAATGCTGAATAAAACCATTATTATTATTATTATTATTATTATTATCATCATCATCATCATCATCAATTCTCTATTCTTGTAATGAAATCAATGACACCATTTCTTGTTGTTGTTGTTTTTTTCTTTTTTCCTATCACTGATCTCATAATCTATTCCAAAATCAGATGAGTCTTTTTCTTTGGCACTGGACTACTTCTGTTCTACCCCCAATGATCCTCGTTTATGGCAGTGGTCATTTTTTTTTTTTCCCCTTTCCCCTGCTTTGAATTAAAATAATAATAAATTTAACAATAAATTTAATAGTAAATTTTAATAGGAGTACGAGACAGAGCACTCGTCATGATGAAACTTTTAAAAAAAAACGTCACCAAGCAAGTTAATGCAAGCTGCTTCTCGGGTGAATTAAAACCCAGAAGGAAACAAATGCTTGAAAAAATCAATGCCTGAAAAATAAAAATTAAAAGAATTAGAAATCAAAATCATCAACAACACTCATGGATTCATTGAAAAAGGGATGAACGGCTGATAACGGAAAATCTTTTCTCAGCATCATCATCAGCATGGCCAAAGACAAAAATCTACGGGGTTTTTCCTTTTTTTGTCTTGTTTTTAACCACCGTTTTTAATTTTAGAAACAACATCATCATCTACCACTATCGCCAGTCATTCATCACACCCACAAAAGCCAAGGTCTAATTATAAACCACCCAATCTTCTTTTCTATCACCTCCATTCTTTGGCCACTTCTCTCCCTTGTAGAAAAAACTACCATAACTTCCCCGTACATGTAAAAATAACATCAGTGTTATATTAATAGCATCATAAACAATAATTATACAATAAAACAACAATAAGAAAAAAAAAAGGTTTTCATCAAAATAAATCACTGCAGCTTGTAGCTGTCAACTACCCTGCGCCCCTGTACTTTTCTCCCTACTTGCTGCCATGGAACAATGCCCCGCGATCTGCCCACAGTCGGTTGCTCTGCTCAATGGCGTCAGCAAGTTGCACAGACCGCCGGTTCTGTAATGTCTCAAACAGCCCCTCGTTGGCATCAGCCGCAGCAGCGTTGTCATTAGTGACGCCACTGATGGTATTTTGGTTTCCAACAACGCGGATGGTTGGCGAAGCACAGTTAACAACATTGCTGCCCGCTGTGTCTTGCTGCTGCTCCATTGTGCCCAAAATATCAAGCCCAAAATAGTAGCCCTTGCCAACACCAGGCGTGCCCAGCACGGTGTGGCGCTTGCTAGCAGCGTCAGCCGTTAACCGTGGCGAAGTACAGATCTTGGCATCCGGCAACGGGTTCGTTGCCGGCACAATGAACCGCTGCTTTTTAAGCTCCAGCGCTAGCTGGTGCGGGCCCCATGAAAAGTACTTTTTGGCTCTAGCCAGCGACTCATTAGTCTGCAACTGGATCTTTTGCGTGTTAACAGTAGCGACACTCTCCACGCTGAGCTTGTTCTTTTTGTGGTGCGCACCAGTACGCTCAAGGGCCACATCTGGGTTGGGCGATTGCGCCAGCTTGGTTTGCAAATGGAACTCGTGCGCCAGCTCCGCGCTTGCTCTGCTTTTGGCGGGGTTAGGGGTACCAAGCTGCGGCGTGTTCAACGCCGACTCATTATGCCGGTTGACAACCTTGAGCCGCGTACTACTCTCACTGTAGCCAGCAAGCATAAACTCGCCTGCGCTCTTGGGTAGCACTGGTGAAGCCACTGCGGCTAAGATCTGCACCTCATCATTGTCGGTTTGCTTCTCCTCAGCAACAACAACAGCACTTTCGTCACTAGCAGCCTTGTTAGCACGCTTGAACGTGCACTTGCGCGTGTAGATCTGAGTATCATACATGGCCTTGTCGGCATCGTGCTGGCCCGCCGCATCATGGGCAACGGTAGTGTTGGCTGTCACAAGGTGGTCGGCGCTAATAGTAGCAGCAGCAGCGACGCCAATGCGGGTGCCGCGGCGGCTAAGCGACTTGGCCGAGTGGAGAGGCACCTTGGGTGGGATTCCTTGGCCCAGTAGCGTCTTGTCGCCGTTGACATCGCAAAGTTTTGAGGCAATGGAAGCGGCAGAGACCTTGCGCCGCAAAGTGTCCGACCGCGACGTGTACATGCGGTACTCGTGTGCAGGCGCGGCCTGAGGCTGCGGTTGGATCGGGTAGACCGAGCCGCGGTAGGGCCGGCTGGCAGCGTTGCTACCACCGGCAGACCGAGTTTGGCGGTAGCGCTGCGAACCATGGGCAGCCGACGGGCGCCGAGAAAGGCTCGGCTGGCGCTGCTGCTTGAAGTCAAAAGAAGAGGCCGGGCTCGAAATAGTCTTGCGGTGGCGGACTCGGGAGCCCGTGGAGGTGGACGAGATGATTGAGCCAGTGCGCTTGAACGAAACGGTGCGGCGGAGGGACCCAGTGCGCTGCATGGCTGCGCCGGCAATGGCAGCGGTGGTGGCGCCAGAAGCAATAACGGTAGAGGCACGGCGCATCGAGGTTCTGCGCTGAACTGTGCCAGAGCGGCGCACCGAACCATGGCGTCTGACCGAGCCCGCGCGCTGCACGGGCGTGGCGCCACGGCGAATCGAGCCAGCACGCTTGGTTGAAGATGCGCGGCTCTGCACGGACGGAGCGCGCTTCACAGCTGGGGCAGCCTTGGCCTTGGTGGACTTGCTAGCAGCCTTGCTCTTCTTTTTGTTGGAAGAAGAAAAGAGACCAAAGGGCCAGCGGGACTTTTTGGGCGCCGGAACTTTAGATTTTTTGGGAGCAACGGCGGCAGCTGCAGCGACCACTCCAGTAGTGGCAGCAGCAGCAGCAGGAGCAAAAGCGTCTGAGGTTGAAGGGCTGTTACCAGAAGCAGCAACCTTGTTTTCAGACTCGCTGTTGGGTGTTTCCGCGACAACGATCGAGCTAGGCTCAAAGAAGGGCAGAACCATGGCGCGGTCGGTGGCTTTAACCTGTTCGGGGATTGAGAGCGGCAGAGGTGTGACAGCAGCGGACTCGGTAGTTAGGATGATAACATCATCGTCATCTTCATCAGCAACAGAATCGGCGAGCTCGGGGACGGGGCTCTCGGCGGGCGTCAGTGTATGCACCGGCGACGGTACGGGCGACGGAGCGCGGATCACAACATGCTTGACAGGCTTCTCAATAGAGGACACGGGCGATACAGTTATAGTGCGATTGAGCAGGTCATCATAGGTTAGGCGCGGCGAGGGTGTTTCAGCAGTGAGAAATATGTCATCACTGACAAGCAACGGCGACTGGGGGCTCGGCATGGGCAGCGACTCTGGCGACGGCACAGCAACAGTGGGTTCCTCCCGGTGTTGCTCAATAATGGATGCCCTTTCGCGGATGACGAGTGGCTTGACTTCCTGCATGATCATGCTCATGCGCTGCTCGATTTTGGTGGTGTTGGGTGTGAAGAGCGGCACGTCGTCAGAGTTCTGAGCAAAGACTTCTGTCAGTGAGGGCGATGCGGCCGCGCGGCGGGGCGCCTGGATGGTCTCGGCATCAGAGGTCTCGGCCTCATTGTAGTAATTGGCATGGTTGCTGGCAGTGTGCTCGCTGGCAGTGTCGTCGTCCTGGTTAAGCACAACCTGGAACCCTGATGGCGTGTAGTGGCTGGTGTAGTGGCTGTGGTAGTCGGGGAACTTGGACATGTCGACAATGCTGTCCGGGGCAGAAAAGTCAGAGTAAACACTCTCAGTGTAAGGTGAAAATGGACATGGGCCGTTGCCATTGCTAGGCGGCTCAAGGTAGCTCATCAGCGACTTGAAGTGCTTTTTCTGCGACTCGGCAAACTCAGGGCTGTCGGGCGCGGGCAGCCAGCCGCTCGCGTCGTGCTTGTTGTCAATCTTGGCCGGTGCCATTGGTGGCGGCAGCAGGTTGGAGAGAGTTGTGTTATTGGTGTTGCTATCGCCGCTGAAAGTGGAAATACTGGTGCTTTCGTCAACGGAGGAAAAGATGGTGCTGCTGCGGTTGGAGTGCGTACCGTCAGTATACGAGAGGATGTCAGACATGGGCGGCACAAGATCGTGGTAGAGGTTGGCGTAGGACTGCGCCGAGATGGCCGGGGGCGGCAGCGTCTGGCGGGCTGTTGGCGGCGGCAGAACCTGCTGCTGTGGCTGCTCTTTTGGTTGTGATTGTTGGTTATTCTCACAGTTGCTGCTCAGTGGTGATGCTTCCTGTGGGATATATTGGTAGGGCCCATTGAAACGGGCCTGGCGCGTGCCCTCAACGCGGCCAGTGATGTTGCTGCTATTACTGTTGTTGGTGGTGGTTTTGATGATGGGTTTTTGTTTTTGTTGCTGCAGCTGGTCCAGCCGCTGCTGCTCTTGTTCCTGTTTCATCTTGGTTTCACGCTGCTTCTCGCGTTGTTGTAGACGCAGTTTGTAGGCGGCCACCGACGGCACCTTGAGCACATCGCGATCAACAAGATAAGTTTCGGAAAAAGAAGGGAACTCACGCGACACGCAATGGTCGGAAGTGTAGGTGGTGAAGATGTCGCGGTGAACGTGCTTGCGAATGTGTAAAAGCTGCAGCTGCACGAGCTTTTCAGCAATATCTTGGTCGAGACGTTGAATAACTTTAGATTGTCGTAACTGGTCGTCAAGCTCAGCGAGGGCCATGCCGCCGTCAACTGAAACTAGTGCAATGTTGGAGCTTTCCACAACGTTATTAATATGTTTTTCAAGGTTGTTGATAAGTTCGAGTGTCTCGAGCGGCGACATCTCGGGCTTCTGCCCAAATACAACCTGGTTGGCGGTCTCGGGAGTGATTTGATGCGAGCTGGAGTTACCCATTGTGAAATTTGATGATGATTATGAACGCTTGCGGACGGAAAAAAAGATGAAAATGAATAAGTCTACAAAAAAGAAGAAGGGAAGAAAGAGCAGACTCCCGAGAAGATATATTTTTTGAAAAAAAATTTAAAGCACAGTTATAAAGAGGTACAAAGGTACTGACAGACAGCTGCACACGCGGGTCAGAGCATATGAGATAGAAAGAAAAAAAAAAAAATCTGGTGGAGAGATCATCGTCGACAAAACAGCCATTGGGGTGGCTGTCCCTACTGGCGAGTTTGTGAGCTTAAAGTGACGACAAAGAACCAGCCTTTTTTATTTATTTTTGTTTTATTTTCATTTTAATTTTGACTTTGTTTACTTGTTTATTTTTTCTTCTTTCGGTAGAAAATAGTCTCGCCGCACAGGCTCCGCCAATAAGGTTTTACCCAATTCAGTATATTTGAAAAAGAGAAAAAAAAAAAAAAAAAAAAAAAAAAAAAAAAAAAAAAAAAAAAAAAAAAAAAAAAAAAAAAAAAAAAAAAAAAAAAAAAAAGCACAGAAAAAATAAAAGTCCAAATGGCACCTGGCACATCCGAGAAAACAATGATGGCGGCGCAAGCTCATCATCACCAGCAGCATTGGAATATTAGACAGGTACTTTAATACGTATCTTCGGGAGTTATGGTGGTGAGAGCAAATCTTCTCAACCCTGCGTTTTCAAACACGAAAAAAAAAAAAAAAAAATCTATATGTATGCTAGAGGTTTTTGAAGTCTGAGCAGAACCCCCCGAGTTTATTAGCCTGGGGCCTGGTGTAGGAATAGTTTTATATGTTTATTTAAGTGTCCAATGTATTAAAAGCACTTGAAGTTCATGTATGCGCTGCCAGAACTAATTCGCAATAGCCACGGTATTTTGTAAATGTTTTTTTTTTCTCTTAGACAGGTGTAGTACGTACACACCACTTGTTAGCCCGAGGTCTTTATTACCATTACGTTTTTGGCTGGCTGACTGAAAGCTACCGTACTCGTGGTCCACGTAAGAATCACCTTTGATTTCAACAATTGCAATGAATTGAATAATATAAAATAAAAGTTAATAAAACTTTTTCAACAGTCCTCGTGTCGAGTTGATTGTTCTGTAGGTCAAGGGATATGCGTAATGACCGTTAGCCCTTGCGCAGCAGCTCTCCCCCTTTCCCGCCATCTTCAAGTAGCCCAAATGCACGTCAAGCTAACTACCAAAAAAAAGAGATCTGATAGCAGCATGAATAAATAAAAGAAAACGTGCAGATGCACATGGGCACGGCCTTAATAGTGATTTTTACTTTATAGCCAAACCAACTGGCCTTGCCTACCTACTACTGCTATCACTTACACTGAAATTACTAGTCAATTACTAGTTTTTTCCAACATCTACTATACGGAGCCTTTCTGTCAACCTTCACTAGGCTTTTATCAGGACCTGCCGCACCAATAGCTTAATCCTTAGTGGCATTCTTTCACGATTAATATATATATATAAAAAAAAAGACGACTACAGTAGTCAAATTTCCCTAACTTTTCAATTTTCTTTTTTCCTAATTAACTAACTTGTTAATTTTTAATACTTATTGACATTACTGGCTTAGCTTTTGCGCAGGGCCAATTCTGATCTTCAAGGATGATCAATTTCTCTTGTTCCTCTAAATGAGACATATTTCTTAAATTTGTAGTCCAGTGGTTTAGTGCACATCTCTCATGTGCTACATGCAACCTTAATTTTTTTTTCATTTTTTTTTTTTTTTTTTTTAAATGAAGGGTTGGGGTAACTGATCTGCTTGCCTTTGGAAAAAAAAAAAATTTTTTTTGAAAAAAATCGGATTCGCGATTAAGCATCAGCAAGACCATCGTTAGATTTTATACGACAGATTACAATGTCTGAAGAGAACCAGAACCAGGTCGAGCAGCAGCCTCAACCGCAAACGTCTGAATTTAAGGACGAAATTCCCAAGGAACAGAGCCGCGTCGAGCGTGGCGACACGCCTTTCACCTTTGGTCAGCGCGTGCTCAAGTCGGACGATGACATTTGGAACCACAATGCCTGGTGAGTGCCAATGTTTTTTTGTTTTTTTTTTGTCAATGGATATCCTGCTGATAATGATATGCTAACACAATTGACTTTTTTTTTTTTTTTCAGGGATCATGCCGAGTGGGATGAAGAGCAGCAGGTCGAGGCCGAGGCCAAGATTGAAAAGCAGAAAGAAGTGCCTGTTAAGGACTTTGATAAGAGTAAGTCCCAGTTGTCCCTCGTGATAGTTTATGGGGCCCTGAATCTAACCTACTTTTAGACCTTTACATGACCCAACCGGCCAAGTACTGGGACCAGTTCTACCGCAACAACAAGGCCAATTTCTTCAAGGACCGCAAATGGCTGCGGGTCGAGTTCCCCGCGCTTTACGATGCCACGCTGCCCGACGCGGGCGCCCGCCGCATTCTCGAGGTCGGTTGTGGCGCTGGCAACACGCTTTTCCCCGTGCTCCAAGCCAACCAGAACCCCGAGCTGCGCATCACCGGGGTCGATTTCTCCAAGCAAGCCGTTGAGATTGTACGCACGTCGGAACAGTTTGATGCCAAGTTTGCCGAGGCCCACGTTTGGGATCTCGCTGAGCCCACGGGCGCGCTGCCACCAAACATTGAGCCGCACTCGGTTGATATCATTGTCATGATTTTCGTCTTTTCGGCTCTGGCGCCGGACCAGTGGAAACAAGCCGTGGCCAACCTTGAACGTTTACTCAAGCCCGGTGGTAAAATCCTTTTCCGTGATTATGGCCGCTACGACCTTACCCAACTGCGCTTTAAAGGTGGTCGCTTGCTCGACGAGAACTTTTACATTCGCGGTGATGGTACTCGCGTTTACTTTTTCACCGAGCAGGAGCTTGATGAGATCTTTGGCACTGTTTTTACCGTTAACAAGATTGCCACTGATCGCCGCCTAATGGTCAACAGACAACGACGGATAAAAATGTTCCGCATCTGGCTCCAGGCTAGCTTTGAAAAGCCATTGGAGCAGTAGAAAATTAAAATTGCTTTTACATTTGTTGGATTTTTGTTATATATATTTTTCATTGTTTTGTTTATTATTATTGCTACAATAGATTTGTTTTGTGATTTTTAGCTGCAGCACAGTTTAGTCCTCGCCCTCGTAAACAGCAAGGAAGCCACCAACCAGGTGCAAACTACCGGTTACAAGCACCTGTGAGTCGCCATCAAGCTTGCGAATGAATTCAACGGAGTCCTGGATGTTGCTAAAGACATGACGTTCGCTGCGCGGGTCAATCTTGGCCCACGCCTCGGACAATGATTTCTGGACAACGAGGTGGTCGACGTCATCTTTGGAGGTGTTGAGCGAAGTCAGCTCGGCCGAGTACGTACCCGAGGACCACGTCACATTGGTGCAGAAGATAACGTGGTCAAATTCAACGTTTCCAAGCGCGTTAGAAAGCGTGGTGACAAGCGCGCTGGCGTCGCGTGTCTGCTGGTTGAAAAGCAGCACCTTGTGCTTGACGGTGCTGGACACCTTACCTGAGAACCAGATTCCTGCCTCCTTGATACTTTCCTGAGTATGCGCACCATCGAGGTACCAGGAGACATTGCCATCCGGCAGAGTCTGACAGCGGCCAGGCCACGTCGCGGTCTCAAGACCCTTGACAAACTTCTCCGGCAGAGGGTTGATGGTGGGAATCTCGGCGCCCAGCTTGTTTAGGTGCTCCTGGGCAAGCGAGATCGCCAGAGTTGCATTAAGCTCCTGGAATTTTGCCGGCAGGCCAAGGGTAATCTGGGACAGCTGTGGGTGACGCTCGAGCACCTCAAGTTGCGTGCCTTTGCCCTCGGCCTTTTCGCGCAGCACCTGGAGCGCGCTCTCGGGCTGCGTGATGGTCAGGGCCTTGGCCGTTTTTTTGAAAATGCCGCCTTTATTCCAAGCAATCTCCTCAATTGTGTTACCTAGGATGAGCGTGTGGTCAATGCCGAGCGAACTGACACCCGTAGCCGTAGGAGCCTGAATCACATTGGTTGAGTCGTATTCACCGCCAATTCCAACCTCGTAAATGGCCGTGCGAATACCCTCTTTGAGGAAAACGTGAAATGAGAGCAGAGTCAGATATCTAAAGTAGTTGGGCTTGACGCCCTCGGTCATATCGGGGAACTTCTCAGTGTCACTTTTGGAGTTGTCAAGCGCGTCAAACACTTCAAAAAAGTATTTGGCAAATTTTTCCTTTGAGATAGGTTGGCCATTGATTCTAATACGTTCTCTCACCGACTTGAGATGCGGCGAGGTATAAAGACCAATGTCACCAACAACGTTGGGTTGGTACTGCTTCAGAATGGACTGCACAAACGCACAAGTTGAGCCTTTACCCTTAGTACCGGTGACGTGAATAATGTTGAGCTTATCAAAGTCGGAGGGCTGAAGAAAAATGCGGGTTAGCATACAGTCGTGAAAAAACTTTTCACGAGCAAGTCTCTACTGACCTGGTAACCAGCGCGTCTAATCCACTCAACCATCTGCGGAATAGCGAGGTCATTAGCCTTGATCCCGGCCTTTCTAATTGCGTCGATAGCAGCAAAATTGGTTTGCAGATTGTTCAACGCATGCACCGCGTCGTTGTAAGTACGTTCACCACCCACGGAAGTCGACATTTTTCTAGTTAGAGTGAGACTGAAGGCCTGTATAGATCTGAAGAATTTCATAAACGGAGGATGTTTGAGAGAAAGGGAAGGATGATAGTTTTTATATTTTAAAAACAGCCAGAAAAGTCTTTTTTGGGCTTTTTCCGATTAGTTTATCTTGTCGGTTAGCTAGGCGTATGAATGTTTATATTACGAGACATAATATTCATTGTGAAGAAAATAATAATGGTAACTATCTGTAGGGTAACCATGAGTCACGGCGAACGGCAATAAAATTTCACGTGAAACGGTGGGAGCCTGCGTGAGCCAATTAGCTCCCATACAACGCGATACACAACTCAAGGAAGGTCAGAATGGCAAACATCAAGGGATGTAGACATGACAGTGTTGATAAAACCCAAAAGTATCAAATAAAAGAAGCTGAAATTTATTGAAAAAAAAGTATTTAAACAGTGTAAGATTTACTTGCTGTGCCTCAGCTACAATGATGCGCATATGCGGCACACCGTCAGAATACAAAACATTGATAAGCACGAAATTACAGTATGTACAATGTG
Organism: Geotrichum phurueaensis; assembly: GCA_030558065.1. Taxonomy (NCBI): domain Eukaryota; kingdom Fungi; phylum Ascomycota; class Dipodascomycetes; order Dipodascales; family Dipodascaceae; genus Geotrichum; species Geotrichum phurueaensis. The sequence continues at coordinate 12,964 of JAJMRT010000106.1, forward strand.
GACAGTGGTAGTAGTGGTAATCTTGAATGAATATAAACAATACACATGGTTTCTTCAATTCTCAGTTCAAACTGATTGTGCTGATATCTTACACTCCTCATCTGGTTGTCCAGATTAATTATGTTTCATCAATCTCGAGGCTTCTCTCATTGTAGAAAGCCACGACCCAGCCGTGCATTAGAATCTCAATAACTGAATCTTTTTAGTTTCAAGTCTCCAAGCTCGTACAGATCAGGTCAATAAATATAGAAATTATCAGGCTTAAAAATTTCTCTTATCAAAGGATAAGACATCTATAGTTGTTACATCAACATCATGATACATGTTTTTGTGTAGTATACTAGAAAGAATACTAAACCCGTAAAAAGTAAAGAATTTGACCAAGAACACTTAATTTTTATCTTTTGGACATGCTTGGCCCAGAGGTATCAATAATTAAACCATCTAGGATCTCGCGGGCAGACTTCAAGCCTGCTAAATCTTTTCTGAATCCACGCAGCTCTTCAAGAGTAGGGAATTTAGCTTCGTCTTCGTCTAGTCCGTAGTGATCAAAATCACAGTCATCTGAATCGAAATCATCAATAAACTCATCTTCCTTAGGCTCAACTTGGGTCTTGAAACCTTTGCCCTTGAAATCCAAATTGGGGACGGTTTTGCCTTTAGTTTCTTCGTCAGTCGATGATTTTGTAAAGTTTCCAGCCCGATACTGCTCTATTTCCTCGGCCGAAAGCTTTAGTCCCTCCTTTAGCACAAACTCAAAAAAATCGTCTTCATCCATACCATCTGGCAAATCAATATCATCGTCGTCATTTCTGCTATCCCTCTCATTAGTGTCATCACTATCGTCGTCTGTGGGTGGATCGTCCCAGTTACTTGAGTCCATCTGCGCAGACATTTTGTCAATCAAGCCAGGAACCTGGCTTTCTATATCCTGGTCCAAGTCGTCAGGCTTAGAATTCATAAACTTTTCAAACCACTCTGTGCTATCTTCCCGCTGACTCCATTGTGACATTTCTTTGTCGCTTGGCACCGGGACACTATCAAGAAAAGTCTTCCAGTTAAAAGTATCAGTGTAGGTCCTGCCGTCAAGATATCTTTCTAACTCTTCCTTCACTTTGGCCACCTTGAAATTATCCAAATTAGCTTCCTTGTTCAGTCGCTGCTCGAACAAACGCTGCTCGTCGAGATTTGTCTTAATGTATCGGTTGTTTGGTATGCTTGTAAAAGTAGAATAAAAAATCTGCTTGTCCTCTTCAATAGACAGCTCAAATCCAAGTGTGATACCAGCACCTAGCACTTTTGAGTAATTGCTCACAGTCGATTTTGGCTTCTCTCTAACATTTTCCATATACCACCGGTACAACGAGGGTTTTTGTGACAGCGTCAGTGCAAAGGTCGCCTTGGGGAATTTCATAGAAACTTCCACCATTTCGTTCGTGTCAACATGCTTGAGTTGTGGTACTTGGTCAAGAAAGTAATCGGGATCAAGCTCGTCGTCAGCATGCACTTTTCTTAGTGCTTTCGTTAAAAGATCTGGCCGAGCGTGCAAAGCTCCTGCCACGCGCTTAGGCACCAACACTTTTGCGTTCTGAAAACACGCGTCACGCCACCGGTGCTTTGAAAATAAAATGTACGAGTCCTTGAACGCGGCTCTGGTGAATTTATCATCCTCTATCAGCAGTTTGCCGCTTTTAATGTATTCATATGCATCTTGTATCGTGAAACTGCCGTCAACAGAGCTAGTGGCGATACCGGGAATTCGTTTCAGCTGGCCTTCATGCACCCATCCGTGGTTCGGAGCAAGATCGTCATCATTCACGCGCTCATCCATCGACTCGGATGCGTTTATAAACAAAAGTTCGCCCATACTGTCTGTTACTCTCACAAACGCGTCGAAAAACCGTAGACTAATTTCGTACACAATCCACAAAACAAGAAAACAATCGTCCGGGCTATCTTTGCAAAACGTGATTCCATGCAAGTAATAACCACCAGCTGCTTTGTTGTAAGCTAGTCGCAGCTTGAATCGGTCCGCATGCCAGATGTATTCTTTCAGTTGATCATTCAAGTAGTCATCAACAAAGGCAAGTACTTCCAAACCCTTATTTATCTTCTGAGTTTCGTCATTAACTCTGGGAAACACTACCACAACCTCAATACCATTTTCTTCAGAAATGGTAATGTCAAGGAGGTTGTTTGTTGCCATTGTATTGTTTGGTCCTTCTTGAAAATTTCAGAAATGTGATTCTCCAGCCTTGCTTGATCACAGTCTTTTGGTTTCTTGGGAGGTTTCGGCTATCAGCTACTATCCCCTTACCCCACTAGACACAAATACCAAGTATTAAGTGACAATTGCGGCTGCCATAGAAAAGCACCAGCTTTTAATGATTTAACCATTCAATGTATTCAAATAAATAAGTCACCGACTTAACTAGTTAAATTGTGCCATTGTATATACAAACAATTTGTTGATTCGTTCAATAGACACTATTTTTTGCAGTTTTTCGATTAATAGAATGAACATAAAATCTGTTTATTGCAACAATCTCTAGAAGCTACAAAGCAAATAACTAGTAACAAAAAGATAGATTTTTTTTTGGGTTATTGTATCAAAAGAAAAGCTTTCAAAGAAGCACGCTTAAAAGGTATTAAATGGCTTTTCTAAAGATTAAAGTCTTTGGGTAATTATACTATTTTTTTGAAAAACTTTTCAATCATCACATAGTGTTTTTTGACATTTCTTACTTGATTTTTTTTTTTCATGAGAAAGAAAAAGAAAGAGAATTGTTTTAAAATACCGTTGAAAAAAATCTAACTTGAATTGAAAATTAAGAAATGCAAATTTGTCTAGTTGGGATTCATAGGTCGATTGCATAGCGTATACGGCTTTGAAATGCATGAAGAAGCACCAGAATTTTGAATCTCACAGTTGTTTACGCAGACTTAACAAAGAAAATTAACTGGGATGACTTTTTTTTCCATAGAAAAAACAAAAAGGAAGATTTATTATGAGCTGAATATCAGAAATAAAACTACCTTTTATTGATAGATACATAATCAAACAGAACATTAAAAAAGATCATGAAGGAAAAACGAGCAACTGAAAGTCCTAATATTACAACTACTAAAGTTGGCGACAGTCATCAAAGCTCTGCAGAGTCTGTGGATTTACTATGAAAATTTACCAAGTGATGTATGAAGCTGAAAAGATCCGTGTAAATGAGTTTAAACACTAAATGACAAACAGTTTACAAGAGACCGAACATAAATTCAATTCTGAAATTTTTAAAAAAGAGTTGCTGTTTGATGTACAATGCTAAAAATCCTCTAATGCTTTTCAAGAATTTTATTTTACTACACTTGGTTACAAACTTTTTCAGGAGAATGAGTTTCTTATAACTGAAATTTTTTTATTTCAATACGTAAGACATGAGCATAGAAAATCATAAAAATATATATACGATATCTATCCAGCTGGTTAGAGTCAACTTTGGGGAGATTGAGAGATCAATAATATCATTTATCTCTCTAAGCTGATGTCATAAAAGAAGCATCCCAAAACCAAAAATAAAAGCTCATGTAAACGCAAAGAACGTAGTCAGCAAAGTTGAACTTAAAAAAATATTAAACATCAGCATTGAAAAGTAATTGAAGCGTGAAAATATTTCAATTATTATCATGTATTAACCGTTTACACAAATTAGAAATGAAAATTTTATAGAAAAAAAGTTTCTGCAGCCTTGGTTAGCTGGGTTTAACCGCAAGAAACTTTTACCCGAACCGAAAAAAATAATCACAATTTGTAACGATTCATACTGGCATTAATAATCCAGCCGTCTCTTTTATCTACCTTCTTTTTGGGCTGCACGGTGGCTGTCTTTCAGGATTGCTTTTTCATACAAAGGCTTTAGCGGAGTTGACACCTTCAATGCTATCATTACCATGAGTACTGTTAGACATTTGTTTGAAACTAGCATTTTTTTTGAGTAGTATTCAAAGATCATATTGGAAGAGTGACATAAAAAATTGATTTTGCAAAGCAAGATATAATATACTGCTTTTTGATAATTTAACATTTAGCGAAAGCGCTACAAATAATAAAATTGCTATTGAACGACTAGAATCAGATTTCTTGGTATAGCTAGAGACATCTATCTTCATCAACTTAGAGCATTGCTCATTTGAATACAATTTAGAATAATGTATACATAATGCTTCATAGTTACGTAAAGCGCTTAATTAAAATTGGGAAAGACAACTTCTGTTACATGCACAACTATTTCAATATCGAGTTTTATTTGAAAACTACACAAAGAATACATGTAACACTATTCCTGTTTATCAATAAACATTTTATTATTACTGGCAACCCACAGTCAGTAAAAAATTAAGTCTTCATATATTTTAACACTTAGAAATATAATGTATGCAAAAAAGGCTTGCGCTGCACTTGTTCTTGGTAGTTAGTTTTCCGGCCAAATTTAAGACGGCGGTGCGCCTCAAAGCGACGTTGAAAATTGCAAGACCAAGTGGTAAAAATTCCTGTGCTAACCTTGCGTTTAGAAATGTTGGTGTGATGGTTCACGCGGGCGGCAGGGTTTTCGCCATCGTAGATCTGCAGCTGTACAAGAGTGGGGCTTGAGGCGCGCCGGTTGGGGGAGCAGCCGCTCGAGAAGGAATGGTTGAAGCGAACCACCTTGCGCAATGGTTTGCTACCACTGCTTCTGATACTGCTGTTGCTTGTCGTTATTGATAAGGACGACGGAGTTGTCTGGGTTGGACTTCTATCACTGTAGTCGCCATCGAAACTATCTGCCAAAGAATCAACAGGGCTCGGAGGTATTAGAGTCGACTCCATGCTGGAAAAGGCAGAGCTAGGTGTAGCAGAAGCCTTTAAAATACTTCTGGGCACAACTATGGAGGTTTCATTATTGACTGAGGCGTCAGGGACAGCGTTCTTGTTGGAAAAAAGCTTCATCACGATTTGACTTGCAAAGAACAGGGGGGTTCAGTCAGAGTTACCACAACCTGCTAGCAGAAAAACAACAAGACCAAATTTATGATTAAACATTGATTGAAAGGTTTTATTTGATATATATATACCATTTTCTATGCCTTGGTTTATTTGGCATTGAAACGCTAACCTTTCTTTGCAAATACTATTGTTGTCACTCGCATAACTCCCATTATTTAACTGAACAAGGGACATTGCATTTTATTTTTTTCTCAACATTTATTACTACTCATTTATTTATACAAAATTAAAGACGTTTTTCTCATCATTAACAATTTAAAGGTTAGCAATGACAATACCTGGGTGGCCAGGAATAGCGTCCTGAACAACCTTGCTAGTAGGGACATCAACCTCCTCACCGGTGACAATATCCTTACCCTTGCCACCATCGGACTCGATGACAACAACCTGAATCTCCTGAGTATTGGTAGCAGTAGGAGCACGTTTCAGCAAAGAAATAACGTGCTTGGCAGTCTCAGCCTCATCAAACTGCAGCTTACGGTTGAATACAGTCTCACTAGACTCAGTAGCCAAACGGGTCTTCAGATGGTTAACAAACTGCATACCACGCTTGACATCACCGAGAGCAGAAACCTTCTGTCTGAACTCAGGGGTAAGAGTAAGATCAGCAAAGTTCTCGCGAACGAGATCAATGTAAGATTGCTGCCACTCAGGGAACTTGAGAGCAATGTAAATAGAGAGCTTCGAAGGAGACTTGGGGTTGAAAGGAACAACGTTCTTGCCCTTCTTCTTCTTCATGTTAGCACCCTCAGCCTCTCTAATGGAGCGAGACACGTCACGGACGTAGGCCAAAGCAGCGGTCAGAGACTTGTCAATGGGCTGAGAGATCTCAGGGAAAAGAGCGTCCTGGATAGAAGTCTTCTTCTTGAGAACCTCACGCCACATGTAGTCGGCAAAGTGAGGAGCGATAGGAACCAGGAGGAGAGCCTGGATCTCAATGTATCTAAGAACCAGATCGGCATGCATGTTGGTACCATCAGAAGTAGAGTCTCTGTAGTAATCACGAGCAGTCTGGAAATCGAAAAGACCAGACTTAAGAGCAGCCTTGTAAAGAGCGTTGTTGTAGTTCTCCTTGGTCTCAAGAATGAGCTCATTCATCTCATTCTCAAAAGCTCTGTCAATGAAAGAATCCTTAGGGCCAGTTCTAAGAGAGTCAATGTTGGCAATAGTCTCCTCAGCCCACTCCTTGAGAACGTAGAGACGAAGAATGGCGGCATTGGCGTTAGCCTCGTCAAAGTTGGCATCCTCAAAAGTGTCACCAGCATCAGCAAGAGCAATACGAGAGGCATCAGCACCGAACTTCTCAACAATCTGCTGCAGAGTCATGAAGTTACCAGTACTCTTAGACATCTTTTCGTTGTTGAGGAGCAAGTGACCGTTGGCTCTAACACCCTGAGGCCAGAACTCCTTAGGGAAAAGAGCAGTGTGGCAGTAGATAAAGAAAGTAAGATGGTTGGGAATAAGATCCTTACCAGAGACACGAACATCAAGAGGATAGAAGTACTCAAACTCCTTACGCATCTTATCAAGCTTCTCCTTAGGAATGCTGGTCTCCTTGACTGTACCTCTGCTGAAAATGTAGTCAAAGACCTCATCGGTCATTTCCTCGGCAGTAATCTTAAGCTCACCGAGCTCATTACCGTAGAAGTCCTTATGCAAAAAGTGAGCAATGGTGTAGTAGGCCATGTAAATGGTGGAGTCAGAGAGAGACTCGACCAGGTACTTGGGGTCCCAAGGGATCTTGGTACCAAGTCCGTAAGTACGGGACAAAGCCCAGTTCTTGAGCCAGCCAAGGACCTTCTCAAAACCGTTACGGGTCTCAGGCGAGTAGGTGTTCATGCTAGCAAGACATTCCTCAGCCTCAGCTCTCCAGTTATCCTCACCGTAATCAGTGAACCACTGGTCCTCAAGGGAAACAATGCACTCATCACCAGATCTAGAGATGACAACACCTTCAGGCTCGTTGTAGACGAAAGCCTGCTTGGAAGCAATGAGATCAGCCTTGACCTTGGGCTTGGCTTCCTCAACCTTGAAGCCCTTGTAGTCACCGACAAGAATGACACCCTGGTAGAAACCTTCCTTGTAAGCAAGCTCCTTGGCAGTGGCAAGAAGATCCTTGTCCTTGGGAGACTGAATCTTAAGGTCCTTGACAAGCTTCTCAGCAGTGATCTTACCGTAGGTGGGAGTCTCAATAATGGGGAGAATGTCGGTCTTAACCCACTCCTTCTGAATCTTGTAGTACTCAGGCTTGTTGGCAAGGTCGATAGAGGTAATGTAATCGTCGGGAGAGTCCGAAGGGACACAGGTAACAACACCAGTACCCTTAGAGGCAAGAACGGTCTCCATGGGAAGAACCTTAAGGTTGTCAAACAGAGAAAGGGGGGCAGTGATGGAAGCACCAATAAGGGTAGAACCGGGAATCTCGACCAGAGGCTTGTAGTCACCTCTCTTAGGGGTGAGGTTCTGGAAGCTCATGTTCTTGAAAGCACGCTCGGTACAGATAAAGTATTCATCGTTACCGGCGTCAAAAAGACCATAAGTGATCTTGGGAGAAACAAAGCAACAAGTCTGACCGTACATAGTCTCAGGACGGAGAGTAGCAGCAACAAGGTAAGTGTTCTTACCTTCGACAGAAACAGAAGCGTTCTTAAGAACCTCCTGGGCAGCCTCGGGCCACTCATCAACCTTGATCTTAATACCAGTGTACTCCTGAGCACCAACACCCTCACCACTTTGTCTGTCGTGGTCCATACAGGGCTGACCATCTTTAGCGGAGTAAATAGTGTATCTCTCACCAAACTTAATCTTACCAAGATCCTTGAGACGGTTCATCTGCCATCTCACAAAGGCGTCGTAGTAGGGGTTGGCGTCAGTGGTAACAAAACTTCTTCTCCAGTCAACTCTGGAACCAAAGCTAGTACAGTCACGCTGGCAAAGAGGAGGGAAATACTGGAGCCAGTACTGGGCGTCAGCAAAGTTCTTAACTTCTTCTCTGGGAATACCGAGCTGAAGGAGAATCTCGAACTGAAACTTAGAACGGCCCTGCTTAGCAGCAGCCTTAGACTTGGTGGCCTTGAACTTAGTGACATCTTCGCTCTTGGGCTTAGAAGCAGCGGGCTTGGGTGCCTCCTCCACCTCATTAGAGGGAACATTTTGGTCAAAGTTCTCACCGAATCGCTCAATTTCACGAACAAGCTTGTCAGCGCAAGCCTTAATAGGCATACCGGTACAGTGGAAACCAAGAGGAAAAAGAGCGCGCTTGCCCAACATTCTTTCGAAACCAGTGGCAAACTCGACCTTTGAGAGAGTGAAACAGTGGCCGGCGTGGAGGACACCATTCATGTAAGGGTAAGCCATAGTACCGAAAAACTTGGGGTACTTGGATCTAAGTTCAGCAGAAGAAATAACAGAATCGTCGGCAGGGGCGTCAATCTCAAAGGCCTTCTCCTCGGCCCAGAGCTTCTGGTACTTTTTTTCGATGTCGATAAGGGCATCACGACGGGAGGTCTGAAGGGGGTAGAAAAATAAAGCAATTAGCAACGTTGATTTGATTCAGGAATTACAGCGACAGCAGGATACGTACGTTCTCCATGACCAGGGTCTTGGCCTCGGGCTTGGCTCCTGTAGCAGCAGACATTTTTAAATATATCTAATTACAAGAAATTCTTGATGAACAAACGTCAGGAGGGAATAGGTTGCAATCTAAGATCAGGGTAAAAAGGAAATCACAAAAAAATTTTATGTGGAAAATTCAAAAAAGCTTAAGGTTTGGAAAAATTCCGTTCAAAAATGAGGGTTTGGGTTTCTGTTACATTGTGTCATAAATATTGCTTCTACGATCTATCAAACAAGTCATCGTCACCGTAGTCGTTTGTGTCCTCCTCCTCGGAGTATTCATCCCCTTCGGATCCAGAGTACTGCGAATCGTCGTCATCTTCATCATAAACACCATAGGCTTCGTCATCACCAATATCACCCATAGTCAATTGCTCAAAGACCTCATTCTTGGCCTGAGAGTCCTTGCTGATGGAGTATCCTCCCTCCACCGTGCATCCAGTAAGACGAGATTTAAGACCAATTTTAGCGCCAGAACCTATCAGACAGTTTTCCAGCTGCACATCATCTGCGATGGTTACATTATCCAAAATGACACAGCCAGTAATGCGGCACTTCTTGCCAATGTTACAGTTGCTTCCAATGTTACTCCGCTTAACAGATGTTTTTTCGCCCAGCACAGAGCCATCACCAACTATTGAATCAGGACCAACAGTAGCAATTCCCTTTTGAGGACGGGGTGCAGAAGGGTCTCTAGTGCGCAGCTTTTCCTTCATGATCCAGCGGTTAGATTCCAGGTACGCTGAGAGGTTGTTGACCCGGATAAAAGTAGATTTGTCAGAGATCAAAGAAAATGCAACGTCCTCAAGAGGCTGGCGGTGCTGCCACGATCTTCTGGCAACATCTCTAACAACCTTTGTCCAGGATCTCTCCATGAAGGAGATGCGGTTCGAACTGTCAGACAAGATGTCGATAACCTTGTGTGAACAAAAATAGATTGATGACGACAAAAGATTCGTAGAGACCACAGCGTTGTCGTGAGAGAAAAGCATTGCTTTTCTCAAATGAAGGCCTTTTTGATCCTGAACAGTCTGGCGTGTGTAGAAGTCAAGAAGCAAGGGGTGATTTTTTGATAGCGGTGTATGAACAGTGTAGTCGGCTAGTATTGATTTTTTATCAATCGTCTCAATATTATTCTTGTAGTAGAGACCAGTGACAATGGTGTTTGAATCTCTGTTTCTGTGCACATCAAAAATGGACTGGGGCTCAACGTTAGTAATAAAGTCGCAGGGCAGAATCACAAAGTCGAGCTTGATCTGCTGAGCAAGAACTTTAAAAAAGTCACCGGTGTGCTTGTTTTCGACACCATAGACATTAATTGGAATTGGAGATGGGTTGGCCTTGAGGAAGTCTTGATCTACATAGTTTTTAATCACGTTCAGCGAAGCGTTTAAGCAAATAACTGAAATCTGTGAGAAGCCGGCTTTCTGGCACCAAGAGAGAGGGTAAGAAAGTAAAGGTTTGTTGGCGACAGGGAGGAGAGCTTTAGGACTAGTAGAATCATTCAAAGAAACAAGCGGCGACAAGGATTTACCTTGCCCACACAAAATGATAGCATGGAACTCCATTTTAGTAGAGTAGATAAAGTCCGAGCAGTTGGAGATCGAGACAGATGCGGGAGGGACCAGCAGGTGAAGGAGGAAAAAAATTTACTGCTGAGATGTATAAAGGGTTAGGTTAATTTTTGTAGATTTCAATGATTATTAGTCATTTAAAATGAAACATTATAAATGATTATAAAATTTTTATCTTGAAAAGAGATAGAGTTTAAAAGATGTGATTTAATATTTATTACTGCTTTGCAAACAAAAAGTCCAAGGTTGATATTCACTATTTTTAGATCGCACATGTATGCCAAAACGTAAAGCTGATTCTATGTATAAAGTGACTCTTAAATATTAAGTAAATACATTAGCTGATTTATAATTGGAATAAAATTAGAATCTTTCATACTGATGCCAATGCTGGCCATAATGATAAGACTGAGGCATACACAGAGGTATATCCAAGAAAGCAATAAGACAAGTTAACATTTAGCATGTGTGTTTGAGACTCAAGTATCCCAGTCTATTCTGGTATCTCAAGATGGCAGGTAGTCAGAAAACCTTCAAAAGTTTTTGAACTTTGCATGGCGCAAAGTTTGAGAGCTCAAAACCTGTTCACGTCAAAGAAACGCCAAGCCATGAAATTTTTTTTTTCCCATAGAGGGGATGATGATCAAACAGTCTGTTGCAATTATGTAAAATAAGGAAATCAATATCTATTTTTTAAAAGGGGCATTTAGCAACGCTGGTGCTTTTCTTCTTAGTCCTTCATTGAGTTTTCCTTCTTTGCAAATCCGGTCAAACTCCCACCGCACTCATCACGTCTCCAGGCCCACACACTTTTTAATTGAAGCAATTTCTTCATGTCTTAACAAAATTCACATTTTTACTTTTCAAAACACAGAATGTTAAAGTAAGTTTTCCTGCTACTGTCAAGAATATTGTGAAATGATTAGGCTGTTAAAAATATTTTTACCAATAGTTGTGTGCTCAAAGCAGTCTGCTGGAGCCATATTAACTCTTAGTATCTGTTCAAACATATCGGCTCTTATATAGAGTAAACATTCATTACCAAAGAGACTCATTAGTGAAGGATTCTGCGCCATAAAAAATTGGAACTTCTGGTACTCATTGAAAACAAGCTTTTTCAGGGAAAAAAAAGTTGCTTTCTGTAGTTATCATTTTTGTGGTGTAAGTATGTTTGTCAACTTTCCGGCGCTAGGACCATTATTAGATATTTGGTTTTCAAATAGAACTAGCAATGTAAATGTCTTCAGAAAAAAAATAGCCTTCTTATATATATACAGTTAAAAATAATTGTGTTAATATACTACTCTACTGATTTATTACAAGGAAGCCTGTGTCCAAAAAAAAAAAGTTTTTTTTTTTTTTTTTTGCGAAATCGAGAGCACTACTGTGCCTTGAGATAGAATTAGAAAGGATTGTTTTACAGCTTGTAACTTTTTTGAACCAAGACAACTCAAAATTTAACATCTCTGCCGTGAGGATATTTAGTAGTAGTTCAAATAGTTTTTGTTTATTTAGGTGTTTTATGTGTAAATATATACTGAGAAGACACCAGGCTTACCTGGGTCTGGGGCCATTTGTAGCGCGTCTGTTCCCGTAGGCGCGGAAACCCGGTAAGGCCGGAATTTTCCCATGAGCTGCAAAGCTTCTTCGTGGAGGAAGCCCGGTGCAAAGTTCATTTGAGTCCGGTAAGCTGGTATCCGTGAGGATATTCAAAGATAGTAAGTTTAATAAAAGATGTTAAATTTTTAATACCCGAAAAGCTTCAGGAAAATACAGCAAAGACTATACAGCTACTAATAATAGTATCACAGAGTTACAAACCATCACTTCCTTGTACCCCTTCTTTTCAGTTAGCCAGGCCAGCCACCCAGACGCATACTTTAAAGCAAACTCAATCAAGCACAGTTACCATATAAAAAAAAAACTCCAAAAATTTTCTTAGATATTATAAGACTAACCTAGCGACTGCGCCTGTCGCCGGCCGCAAGGTTCAACATGGTGGTCTAAGCATACGTGCAATTTTTCTTTGTCCCTTACGGCTTCTTTCACACTACATGATAATATCACATTAGTCTTGACTGTGCAAAGCTATCTTATAAAAATTTGTAATTTATTTTTATGTCAACCACTAGCCATGGGCCCATGGCTGTCAGGTCTCGGCAAAGAGTTGTCTCTTTGCTAGGGAAAGTAGAAATATTTGTGAGGTCAGTGTGTATAGTTGCGAGATTGGTTACCACCACTGGCCTCCGTTGCGTTTAGGAGAAAAGAAAAAAAAACCTAAACAAAACAAACAGAGACTTTGTTGCAGAAACGACAATAGTCATATCAAGACAACAATTTGTCACCAACATGTTGGTAGAGCAAACAACAAGTGTCATTTCTCTGGGTTTTTTTAGAAACGATTATTTGATTATTTTCCTACCACGCAAAGGTTAACAAGTAGGCAATTAGTAAAATGGGAAATGATCAAGACGGTTTTTCTTCCTCCCCAAGCTTGGTAAATATGCTGAAAAATTGAGAATTTGATTGCATAGAGTTTTATTTGACTACAGAGACAAACCCAAGATTTGTTGCATTTAGTAGATTGATACCAAAGATTAGAAAAATGTGAAACCTCAACAAATATTTTTTGATAGAGAAAACCAATAGTGCAAGAAGATGTGTTAGGTAGTATAGAAACTTGTTTATCATACCAGTATTCTAAGTAGGATTAAAGAACAAAAACAACAACAAAACAACAACATAGAGACGAAAGTCTAAGGAAGATTCTAAAGCTAGCGCAGTATGTAGAATGTAAAGCATTATTTTTCAGGGTATACTAAGCTAATTGCAATTTCACTATTGACTTTTCTCAGTAATTGACTTTATCTGCAAACCATTTTTCACCCCAGGACTGGTTATTCGGCATGAATTGTCTCTATATAAGACAGACCAACTTTAGTTTTACTGAAAGATTTCAACAGGTAAAATACTTTGCTATTCTATATTTTGCCTTGGATTTAGTTTAATGTCCGAGTTTTCTTATCTTGAAAGTCTGATCTTTACTAATAAAGATTGAACACGAAAAAGTAACTTATAGAAACACAATATTTATCGCGATTGTGAACCTATAAATTTGAAAGCAATTCCCCATCTTTAGGAATAATAGTAACACTTCAAGTACAATCACCAATGCCATTCATCAAGGCAATTAAGATATACTTTCTTATATAAAAAAAAATAGTTTACCAGGCTGTATATGAAAACTCGGTATGGAACTTATTTTTCAGTAAAATTTTTTTTGTTTCAGATCGACCATGCATAGAGAAACTACTACATTTATGATCCAACATTTTGGTCACCAGCAACAAGGGCGGTATAACAACTGTTGTAATGTTGGTTTCCTCTTCAAATTCCAGAGATTTCCCGGAAATTAATCATTGCCTTGAAAAATCATCAATTATAGTCTAGCTAGGAAAAAAAAGAAGCAACAACAATATATTTTATAGGTAAAATATTTTAGTTTCTTTCCATTGCATAGAGATTAAGAATTAATTGAAAGGGAGCTTAATAATAAAAGGAACAAAAATAAAATATTTGGCCGCCCTACTGGATCTACCGCAGGTGGTGTAGGTCGCCTTGTTGCCCAGAAAGGTATAACAGTGGATAATGACTTCCGAACTGGCAAGCCTGCTACCGCCCTGGCGATTCAACATTGAGTACCCGAAGAATTTACACACCCTCTTTCAATAAGTGCATAACCAACGATACTCTTCATGATGCTGTTATTTATTAACCTTGAGGTTTACAATAAAATCAATGATTCAGATCATTTGCTTAAGCAATGCCTGATTATACTGGCAAAGAGTGCACAGCTCATGGTACCCGTTTAACCCAAAAATTTGCTCTCGTTATGGCACTTTGTTCAAGGTTTAGGCCACACTCGCTATTATGTACTGTATCGAGGTACTGGCCTAAAAAAGTTTTAATATGAAACTTGGCATTTAAAGAAAGTTTGACAGTTTTCAGTCCTTGGGAGGTTTAGTAAGCCAAATCTTGACAAAAACCTTTAAAACTTTGGATAAGTGTTAGATATATGTAGATTGTGCACAGCTATAGCACAGGTCCTCTGGGGTTCATAGTGTAGTCACAGTCTATAGATTTTGCTGCCTGTATAGTTTTTACTCAATTTTATATCTAATTATGTTTTGTGTTTTTATTAGCTTAGACAGGAAAAAAGTGAACGGATTAATTTTTTTTATTGTTTTCTTCGCCTTTTTAAAATATTTCTTTATTTCGTTGGGCCTTACTCAAGGTTTTTTTTTTTTGTCACGGCTGGCAATTACATCATATTTTGATCCAATGCAGTAAAGCCGACTTTCTAAAAAGAACCCAACGTGAGACGCTTGCTAGAAGCCTTAGCGTGTTTGTGTAACAAGCAAAAGGAACGTAGCTCTATACGTATCTATTCCGAACCTACCGCTGATGGTGTTGTTTCCTTTACTCGGTGGTCTCGGAAAATTTTTTTTTTGTTTCAACATTTTCTTGAGTTTAATTATAGCATGAATGGAAATGCTGCTTCAAGAAGAAGTTCTTAATGAGATCTGTAGACTAAAAGAAAAAAAAAAGATATCAATTATATATAATAATTGTATTTTCCCTTTAACTTTCAAAATTTTAGATTTTTAATATTTTTTTGTTTATATCCTTTACCAGCTTCTTCTGTACACTTTTCTATTCTTTGCATAGCCGGCATTTTCCATTAATTTCTTTTACATCACTTAGCATATACACATAACTCCCAACTATGTTGTTCCGTTTTTTCATCCTGTCGCTGCTTTTTACCTTAATCAACTGTATGTAAACAATAAAAACCTTTGACATTTTTATGGATCTAAAACTAACAAATAATGTTTTTTTTTTCACAGGCCAGGGAACTGTTCCGACATCAATTTGGGCCACTGGCACCATCAACGGTAAAGAAACCGTCACCCTCTCGCCCTATACTCAAGTTTTCAAGCCACTTTATACGACTGTAGAGTCTCCCAAAACGGGTAGCGTTGGTCTTGGTACCATCACAGGCACTGTCGGTACTGTGCGCCCGAAGCTCTACACCACTATCACCGAATTCTCCTCCGCCAAATAAATTTGACTAACGGTTGGTGATCTCTTTTTTAAATTTTTTTTTTTTTTTTTTTCCTAAATGGAAAAAGCAAAGAGCAAAAAGCAAAAATCAAAAAAAAAAAAAGCCTGTCGCATTTACAAATTTTTTTCATTTGCATGTCTTATGACCTGCATCGTTTAGTCGGACCCAGCTGCCCGAACCTGGACATGAGATTGCTTATCACCATATTATTTTGGTTAAATGTGGTAAATATAGATATGGGTTTTAGACATCCATACGTGGATACATTGACAATTTAAGGCCACCAATCTCTTATTCTCTTCCCTTTGGTGGGTTCATTGTCTATATTATTTTTGCATTACTATTTATTACATATCATGAATACAAGATACTTCGAGTGTCAGCGTTATTATTACTATTATTATTATTATTGCTGTTAAGTCCCCCATTCATGTTGCTAAAGTACAGGTTTTTTGCGTTTTCATAACGGCCAATATAAGGTAGGAGTTGACCGTAAAGAAAGATGGAGTCAGTCTCGGCAATGTAATGCTGACTGGCGGCAAGAAAAAGACAAATAAGATTGATTTCATTTTTCTCACTTTCAATTGATTCAAACCAGCGCAAAACCACCCCGCTGACTACTCGTTTGCGAGTGTCTACATCAGTAGAGGCGGTTGCATGCAGGAGCCGATTGACAAAGTCGGCAGTAAGATTGGTGATGCGCGGGGGCGACAAGCGCGTACACAAGAGCGTTAGATACTCGTCAAGAATCCAAGCTGGTGCCGTCACCGCCGTTAGAACGCGCTCAAAGAGCGCGAGGTTCGCAACAATTTTTGCGGTCCGGTTGATGTTGAGCAAACGTACAAAACAGGCTGCTAGCCGTGCGGTGGGTTTCACGAAATCTTGGTCGTTCACATCGCCTGCAAAGGGGCGATCGGCAGTGTTGTTATTGATAGAAGAACTGCGTGTCGATGCAGTGTTGTTGCCGCAACCACCATTCTTGTTGTTAATACTGGCTTCTAGCGTGTCAAAAAGAGTCAATAATTTGGTCTCATCTGTTATATCATCGCAGCATAGTCTTTCTAGCACTTCAATTGGCTCTGTTGGCCTTAGGATCTCAAACACCTCTGAACAGTCGTAAAATTGATTCAGTTCCAGCACTTTGTATATTTTTGACACCTCCACCCTAAACACGTACTGCTCATCATAATGATTTTCACCAAACGGAGGTTGATGCTCTTGCGACTGCAAGGTATTGGTATCGTTGTCACATGCAACTTCAATAATACTATTTCCATAGAGATCGTATTCCGCGTCCTTCTCCAGGAGCGTGTCGACAGTGAAGCCGCCCAAGTCGTGCTCAAAGTAAATAAACCGCAGCCATGAATGTGTAACATAGCTTGCAAGAATATGGCCCCAAAATGGGTTGTACGCCCATTCTACGCCTTCGTACAGTCGGTGTAGAAAGTACTCACATAGCAGCAACTTTCTGCTCGCATCCTGACTGGTGGCGGTTGTGATATTTGTTTTGTTGGCGTTAGTATTAAAGCTCTCGCTGGGGTTCAAAAGGAATTGTACCAGTTTAAGACCCGTGTTGAATTTGCTCTCGTTATTGTATCGGTCCAAAAAAGTCTGGTAAAGCACACCTATAGGGGCCTTGGTGGCAATTAATTCGTTGATGAAATCTTGCATTATCATGCTAATAATCAACACGTCGTAAAACTACAATAGCTATATTCAAGATAATAGCACTGACTGTATTAGTGGGTAATAGTAATGGCGGCGTTCTGTGATCGCTGCGGCTGTCATTGGAAATGCCTGGCGGATGCTTAACTAGCTACAGATGCAAGTTTTAAAGATTCTGAAAAAAAAAAAAAAATACCATGAATGACAGGGAAAGATGCCGCAGCGCATGTAGCTTTTACCTGTGACAAAAATAAAACTAAGGCACGTGATTAAAAGCAATTTTTATTACGACTTTCACTTTAAAATTTAAACTAAAATGTAAAGCTTAAAATTTAGGTCTTAGAGCTTCACGCGCTGAATCAACCTCTTCCAAATTTCATATTCTGCTGCTTGCTTCTGCTGCTTTTCTCAAACATATATATTGGACTTGGTTTTTATAATCAGGGTCTCTCGTGAGAAATTTGCAAGTAACACATATTTTTTTTTGTTAGAGCGTCCATAGATTTATTTAGTTCTCCGATCAAACATCACTTTCGCATAAATAAAATATACCAATTAACAAAAAATAAAACATATGGCTGCAAAAATCCAAAATCATTGTACATGAAAAAAAAAATGATAGAAATCAATTTTTTTTTTTTCCACATTGGATATTTATTATTCTTACATAAATAAATACAAGTCAAATACTCAAGGCTTTAATCCAACCTAATTTGCCAGCCTATTTTGGCCTTGCAGTTTCTAGTAAAGTCCCCCAATGGCTGTTTCATCATTTTTGGGCTCATGCGGTAGGAACTCGGTCGTTCGCGTACCAGCTCAGTTTGTGCCGCCTCAGATTTTTCATCTAGTCTAAGACCTCTGTGGGTGTAGATTGTTGTGATCTTCGGCTGTTTAGTCTTTGGTTTGGAGCATGTGGCCCTCGGCTGTCGTCGTTGTGCAGGGTGCTTATTGCCCTAAGTGATTGTGCTTAGTCTTACGACAGGTACTCCTTCATGACCTGTAGTCCTTTCGGTGGGTTCAGCAGTGTGGCTAGGTAGAAATCAAGTTGAATATATTGATAAATGCATAGTTCGTAATGTATTAGATAAGAGATCATGTGTGACTACCAAAAATAACCTTGGCTTCCTATGAATAGAATGCTAAAGGCTTATCGTGTAGACAAAATCACGAAGAAGCTCATCAAAATCAGCTGCAGAGAAAAAAAAGAAGAAAAAAAGTTAGAAAAAAAGATAAAAGACTATTTCAACTTTGGGGAAAGAAAAAATAAAGGCATTTATTACTCACCGAAAGTGTTATGATAAATGTTGTTCCTATTGACACGCGGCTCACGGGGAACTGTTTTTGCTGAAGCCAGTACTGGGAGCTGAAGTAGCGCACAAAGCCTAGTAGAATGACCACAATACCAGCAGCAATGAACCACCCACCCAGAATAGTGCTAAGCCGGGTCAGTCGTTTCGATAAGTGCAACGAGGCCTGAAGGTCCGCTGGGAGTGCTGCAGCGTCAAGCCCGCCCCGCGTTGTCGTGAGAGTCGTCATGAGCACATTTGTTTCGCTTTGCAGGCGGAAAAATTGCGTCACGGCAATGCCAATACTCGCGAATGCCAGTGATGTGCGCAGCCATGCCAGAAACGTGCGCTCATTTGCAAGGTGGTCCCGAGCCACGGCGCCCTCATTCTTGAGCTTTACCGAGCCAAAAAACGTACGAATATCCATGCTGTGTGTGTATTTTTTTGTGAGAGTCTTTTATGTCTAGATGCAGTGTTAGAATCGCAAGCACCAGTAAAATGATATATTAAAAAAAAAAAATGTTGAAGAAAATCAAGGAAGAAGAAAAAGGTAAAAAAAAAAAAAAAAAGAGGTCAAGCCCAAGGCGACGTTAGGGTATTTATGAAGGTTTTTAAAGTTGGGATCGAATTGTTGCTGAAATTACATCAGAAAGCACTGGTTTTGCAAAAATTACCCGAATTGCCCAGTCAAGAACAAAAAACGCTTCGAAGTTTTTTTTTTTTTTTAAAAAATCATAGTTCAGGGCAAAAAATATATTAGCACGTAATTTAGTTAAAACATAAACAAATTTTTTAAGTCTCAAAAGACATAATTTAAGTCATATTTTTGTTATTGCTTATTCAGAAAGCTTATTATATGACGTAACAACAGCTATGGAAAATTTTTTTTTATGTGTAGTCCAGTATTTTACTGATCCTGTAGAGAAAAAACTGGAGTCTCTTCATCGTCGACAAATTGCCCTCATACACCCATCTGCATACAAGCATACCCACACACACACACATTATGTCGGACAACGAATTTTTTGGCGAAGAATCTCTCTTCCAAGAACCCCAAGACTTTTACCAGCCGCCCCCAGAGGCGCATTTCACCACGTTTGAGCGCCAGTTCCCCTCGCCCGAATGCCCCACGCCCAAGACATTGACAATGCACCTTGTTGGCAGTTCGCCGCTCTGGGGGCATCTGCTTTGGAATGCGGGCAAAGCGACTACAGATTACATTGACAAGAATCGTGCCGAGCTTGTCACCGGTAAGACAGTGCTTGAGTTGGGTGCTGGAGCGGGACTGCCCTCGGTAGTGTCGAGTTTATCGGCGAGCAAAGTTGTCGTGACCGACTACCCGGACCCGGACCTTTTGGATAACTTGGAAAAAAATCGCGTTGCGTCTGGTATTGACCCTGCTATCTCTGACCGCATTGCCGTTGAGGGATACATTTGGGGTGAGAGCATTGCTAACCTCACTAAGCACCTGCCCAACAACGAGGAGAAGTTTGACTTTGTGATATTGTCGGACCTCGTGTTTAACCATACTGAGCATCACAAGCTTCTGAAGACCACTAAGATGGCAATCAAGCCAGAGACGGGCCGGGTTCTTGTTGTTTTCTCGCCGCACCGTCCCAAGCTTTTACAAAAAGATCTTGAGTTTTTTGATCTCGCAACGAGTGACGAGTTTGGCTTCAAGATTTTGGATAAATTTGAGCTTGACTACACTCCCATGTTTAATGAAGATGATGAAACTAAGGAGATTAGAGGCAAAGTATTTGGATACCTTTTGCAGCTGCCGTAAACTTATCTATGTGTAATAATTTTTTAGAAGAATTCATGAACGGCTGTTTGTACATAATACATACGACATATAGCTAAAGACCGCGTCCAAGCAGGCAGCTTTACTTGTTGCTACCGTATCATCATTTTGCAGTATCAAAACAGAAACAAAAAAAAAAAAAAAAGTGGAACTTTCCAAGGAGAATTTGGCGCCATCGAATGCTGAACCCCTTTATCCGCACTAAAAGTGTTAACTTTACCAGTTTCACTGAAACACCTGCTAGCGCTATTATGCACTCTTTTTACATGTTTTTTTTTTATGTAACTTTTATAGATAATAATAGAATAGAGAAATTTCCCATCTATCTAAAAATAAATTAAATTGGAAAAAAGCACATTTTTTTAAAAAAAATATATATCTATTTCTCTAAAAATACCTTCAAGTTTTGTCATGATGGCAAAAACGATTTTCTACCAAAAGTTTTGCCGATACTCTACAAGAACAGTGAAAATAAAGAAGCTACCCTTGACAAAAAAAGTTAATCTTTGAAACTTCATTTATTCCAAAAATGGGTTTGTGTATAGAATAAACATTCATATTTCATTTTATTTTAAGCGTGAATAAATATATATATTTCATAAAAAATTTATAGAGTCCTATAGATACATCTCATAAAGAGATACCAAAACATTCTAATGTCTATGGGCGTGATGGACATGGTGGAGTCCGTTTCTGCCACTGGCGCCAATCTGAACAGATCTTTTAAATCTCTTAGCAGCAGCAGTAGCGGAAGCCTCGGCCTGCTTGACAGAACTCTCTTCAGCCAACACAATAGATTCAAAGTTGCAACCAATGACAACGCTCTGATCATTGACAGTGGCGGCACTGCAGAGGGTAGTGGCGGGACAGTCGAAAAAGACCCATTTGTTGAAGTTACAAAGAGCAAACTTACCCTCATAACAAGAAACAGCACCTTCAGTGCAGCTATCAAGGTTGAAGGCAGAATTCGCCTTAGAGTTTGAGCTAGAAGAAGAGGACTGCGACGCTTGCGCAGTTTGGTCATTGTTGGACTTGAGCTCAACAGCCTTGTTTTGAACAAACTGGTTGTTTAGACAGGAGGAAAGAGATTTGCCGCGCATGCCACTGCAATCACCGCTCACATCATCAGCGTTGATAACAGAGCCGGTACCAGTACCGGCAGTAGCAGAGGCTATGGCAGCAGATGTGGCGACACTGGTAGAACTGCTGCTATCAGTGGTAGAGGGGGAAGACTGGGAACCTGTGGTGGACTGGAATACAGTATAGGTGGTGGTGATGGTAGTGGTACCAATGAGAGTGGTAACCTCATCAAGGCTGGTGACAAAAACGGTCGAATTAGGAGCGGATGTAGGACCAGCAGTGGAAACAACTGAACTGGTAACCGCAGCATCGGAGGTGGCCGGAGTAGACTCAACGGCAGCGACACTATCTTCTTGGGTGCCTTGAACAGAGGTGGAAATGGGAGCCGAGGAAGAGTAGGCAAAGGTGACAAACGTGGAGAAAGCAGGGGAAGACCACTGGGAAGAAGCTTCAGACGCAGAAGTAGAGGAAGGAGCGGAAGAGGGAGCAACCCACTGAGACGAGGCTTCAGCCGAGGTTTCAGTAGTAGAGGTAGAAGAAGGAGCAGAAGAAGGGGCGTAAGAAGGAGCAGAAGAAAGAGCAGAAGAAAGAGCAGAAGAAAGAGCAGAAGAGGGAGCAGAAGAGGGAGCAGAAGAGGGAGCGGAAGAGGGAGCAGAAGAGGGAGCGGAAGAAGGAGCAGATGACTCAGAGGAAGCCGCGGAAGAAACGACAGAAGAAGCCTGGGAAGTAGAACCACTCGAAGAACCGGAACTAGAACCACCAAGAACATTCTTCATAGCAGCGCAGTAAGTGGTACCGCTAACCATGTTGGAGAAAGCCTGAGAAGCATCCCACATCATGATACCACCAAAGCAGGAGTCGCCCTGAATCTTGGAAACAATGGATTGGACAGCGTCAGGAGTAGAGTAACCGGAAGAGGCACTGGTAGAAGAAGCAGGGATACCAAGATAGATTTTGACGTTAGGGTTAGCTGAACCGGCAGCATAGTTCTTCCAGGTATCCCAGTTGAAGGCACTCTTATCAATACCGCAGGGGTTGTTGTAGAACTGAACGAAAACAAAGTCAAAGTAACCGTGCTCAAGAGCATCACCGAGACTAGCATCGGGATAAACACACTGAGGAGCACCGGAAATGTAGTAGTCGCCACCATTGAAGTTTTTACGAAGCTTGTTGGTCAAAGCAGCGTAGCCGACATTGTTGCCGTTTTCGATATCAAGGTCAAAACCATCAACAACGGCATCGTCAAAGGGGCGGGTATCAGACTCTCCCTTACCAAAGAGGTTCCAAAGAGTATCGGCATAAGCTTCAGCCTCGCTGTCGGAGGTGAAACCATAGCTACCCACGGCACCACCAAGGGAAAGTAAAACCTTTTTACCAAGGGATTGACACTTCTTGATGTCGGCTGCCAGAGCCGAGCAGTGGAGAAGGGTAGAACCAGGGAAAGTGTCATCACAACCAACAATGTTGAGAGCGGTCTGAGGAAAGTCTGTAAGGAAAGAAATAACATACATGTCGGCGTCAGTGGACTCGCAGTAACTACCAAGAGACTGCTGGGTACGAGCAGAGTTCTGGCCCCAGTAGAGAACAACATTGTCGTTTCCCTGAGCAGAAAAGGCGCTAACAAGCGAAGAGGAGAACGCAGTGATCGCGGTAAGAGCGGTAGCAGTAGAAAAGCGCATTTTGTTTTTTTATAGTTGGTATAAGTTGTTTAAAAATCGAAGCAAATAAGTAGTATCGTCAAAGTCGTAAGAGATTTATAGTCGAGAAAAGAAAAGAAGCAAACGCACCAGGCGATGTAAAATAGTAGTAATAAGGCAAAAACCTAAGGATAGTGTTTTTAAATGTTTAAGGAGTGGAAATAAGGATCTACCTTATTGAAGTTGAAGGAATGTAAAAGTTGGAGTTTTTTTGTTTTTTGGTGTTTTACGAACTAGCGTGAAACAATTTTTTTTTGACTATAAAAATGATGAGAATGAAAAAGAGAAAAAAAAAAAAAAAAAAGAGAGGAAAAAAAAAGGAGTGAAATAAAGGAGATGAGACTCGCTTTTTATAATTTGGACTCATCGTGAGAGAATGGTGTCTACTTGGTAAGGGGGTGTTTTACAAACTGTGCAGAAAGCGTTGACCATGTCGGCAGAATTTCTTTTTCTTGTCGCGTTTTATAGTGTGAAAAATACAAATTAATGCGGTTAGATTCCTTTATAACATGCAAAAAAAAGAAATGTAGATTTTCCGCTAAAAGACCCCTTTGCCCAGAAATGTCCTAAATTTTCATCAAATCTCATACAAATCTTAAGTCATCATAGAAAATGGTATTTTTTTTATTTTTATTTTAAGCATTGATGTGAACATGTGGGTTACTACATGTCTCACATGTTCACGCCGTTTCGCTACAGGCCTGCAGGTTCCATAGACTCACGGCCAAGACCTGGCTAGGAGGTGATACTGTAGATGGGCAGTTCTATTTCATGATCATAAGGGCATCCCTGAACTAAGACGCAAATCAAAAAAAAAAAAAAGGAAAAAAGAAAAAAAGAAAAAAAGAAAAAAAAAAAGGTAGGATTAATTACCCGCGACGCGACCTCGTGAAAAATTAACTACCAATGTAGTTCAAAAAGTAGCATTTCATTGACTCATAGCTCATCATTTTCCCTTCATTGTGGTTTTCAATCTTTTGAAACCATTTTTGACAGCTGGGTGCGCAACAAGAGGCCCAAATTGTAAAGTTCAATTGATATTCCTATTATTTGAGTGCCCAAATAGCCATAACGCATTAAACAAGAAGATTGTAAATTTGCATCTATTGCCGCGAGGGCAGCTAGAACTGACTTTTTTTTTTTTTTTTTGTTTGCTATATGTCAGGTTGGAGACCTGAGGAGGTTAGTAATTATACCAATATGGGTTTTCCTCCCAAAACTCCAAAGAAAATCAAGGAATAAAGTATTTTCTCTCTACTCGTAAAGGTCTACTCGCTCATCACGGCTTTCCTTCGGGGGTTTGCCCGTTACCTAAAAAACAATTGTGACACTATACAAAGTTGAAATACCCTCCGTTAGGTCCCCATTTGCGTTAGTTTAAATTTTTTTTTTTGATCTGAACTCAGCACTACTTTGGGAGAACAACTACCTCATCGAGAAGGTAGTCATAATTTCGAGCTTATTCGCCACATTTAATCTTCAAACTTATGCAACTATAGGCTGTATTTAGCCTGTTTAGGGAATTCTGTTTTGCAAAAAGGTATGTTCTTTCATAGTGATTTCAGCAATAATGCTGCAAAAGGCTAAAAAAGAAAGAAAACACAACGTCATAGATCATATTTGGCGATTACATGAACAATGAAAAGACTGTGCCTGTTCATCTTACCAACAATAAAAAAACACCTCCTTCACTCGATCCCGACGCAGCGTGATCTTTTGTTGGCAAACTTTTTTACGCCCATAACTTGCATCGTTGAGCACTTCTGCTCGCCTTCATAACCCTCTTTGTTTCCAATTTGACCATACAATCAGAATATCAATAGTTTTCACTTGCAATAACTTTACAAAGCTCAACCGCCGACCGTCCCCAATAGTTTCTATGTAGAATTTCGTGAATCTAAGATGCTATCGCTGGCTAAGAATCCATCAGAAAAGGGAAAAAATAAGCAAGAATAAGCGTTTTCTAAAAGTTTTACTAGGAGTATTTTTTTTATGCTTCAAAATTGAGGTGACATAAATATGACTTGTCAAAATCAGAAATTGCTTTGTTCACTATGTGAGGTGTATACAAATCATATTTTTCCAAAGTTTGTAATTGTGTATATAAGAATTTCCAGTGTTTCGCACAAAAAGAGCAAAAGCTCAGTGCCAAATACTTTTTACTTTTCTTTTTTTTTTCTTTTACTATATGTGTCAGTGAAAAAGTCTTTTCATTAAGCTAGAAATTAACCAAAAATTGAGTATTGCCTAGATACGCTTTTCTCCCGTGTCTCTAATATCTCAATAGCTAAAGTCAACTATAGTGTGGCTGCCTTTATAATAGGCTATAAATTGGCAGCAAAAAGATTGCTGTGTACACGTTCATACAATGCTATAAAGAGGACTTTTTTTCTACTTGCCAACATTATTACAAGTATTCAGGATCATGATAAATTAACCTACAACACTATAAGTTATACTTTCTTCTAGAATCAAGAAGTATATTGCTAATGGTATATTTATTCATGTCGGAACATGAAAAACCTTACGGCAAAAAAAGCTCGCATTTGGTTGCTAAGCAGTTTCCTTTGACCAATTTGGACTCAGTCTTTTTAAAGTGTAATAATAGACTGCACTTACAAAGTAGATTGCTAGAGTCTTTTCTTTTTTTCGTTATAAAATGTCAGGCTGGAAACCTGAAGAGCTTTGTAATTATATAGAAAAGATTTTTTTCCCCCGAAGTTTCAGGGAAAATCAAGAAATAAAGGTATATTCTCTTTACTCGTACTTATAAGTTTACTCGAACATTATGGCAGTCCACCTTCGCAGGTTTGCCCGTCTTTCAGAAAATAATTTTGATATAGGATAAGACTGAAAAAAAAATATTAATGCTTTAAAATCTTACAAAATTAATCTTAGATTAGCTTATGGCAAGAGCCGAAATGATAGACTCTGATGACGATATAGTAATTTCCAAATTTGTTTCAAATCAATCAATTGATGCCAGTGAGTAACATACAAAATTATGAGTAGCTTACTTTATCTATGTTTTTGTTTAATATAATACTACTCAGACAGGGTTCAATTGAAACACACTTGTCTTAATTATAATGGAATCGATTTGTCGTCAAGTTAATGTTACGGGTATTTATGAGTAACGGCCCAACAACTTATACCGCCGCAATCACCAAAAAAGTAGCTTAGACTTTTTTTCCATATACATTAGAAAAAAATCAAAAGTAAAGATGTTAGCTTTTTACTGCCTTCACTTTTTTTTTTTTTTTTTTTTTTTTGTAAAATCCTTTGAATCAATTAGCGGCTTTTTAACGACACGGCTGTAACTATAATGATTGTAATGTTCTAGAATGAGAGCCGCATTTACCAGTATTTAGAAAGATTTAGAAAACTTAAACCACTAAGACTTAGGATAAATGCTTAAAAGTTTCTCCGTTTCTGGTTAAGCTCCGCCCGGGTGGGATTACAACCGTTTAGCAAATCTTTAAATACAAAACACTTTGTAACCTTGTTATACCTTCTCTCTTTTTGGGTAAATCGAATAACTTCCAATAAGAGGAAAGAAGCCCTTTGGTACGAAATTATCTCTATTTTCTTTTTTTTTTGAGGGGGGGATAGATAGGTTTGTATATATAT
The DNA here is from genome assembly GCA_030558065.1 of Geotrichum phurueaensis. NCBI lineage: Eukaryota > Fungi > Ascomycota > Dipodascomycetes > Dipodascales > Dipodascaceae > Geotrichum > Geotrichum phurueaensis. The sequence goes on from JAJMRT010000106.1 coordinate 39,475, forward strand.
ATATACATGTTGATTTTGCATACCGTTGACAAATCAAATAGGAATTGGGTTCCTCTGCGGCTTAGTCTTCCGCTCAGATGGTAGAGTAGACTTGTTTGTACCTGATAAATTTCATACGAAAACCGTAAAGTGTGTGGTACAAAAATAAAAAACCGTTGATTTTCCTTTACTTGACTAGTGGTTATAAACAAATTCTCTTATAAAGAGGCAAGCTGTGGTTTTCAAGCATGGCATCTTTTTGATTTTATTGACATGTTTTAACGAGCAGCTAGGTTTTTGATGTGAGATTCCGCGGTGTGAAGCATTTCACATTTTGGCTTTTTGGGAAAATGGGCATCTTCACTTGGTTAAAGTTGCTTTAAAATACTCTGCTCAGTATCTAAGGGTTTTGTTAATTTCACTGTTCGGGTCAACCTTCTGTTGTACTTTTTGTGCTGTGAGAAATATTAAGATTTGATTTCTCAACTCAAAATTGCATTATTCTAGCACTAGATATCAGTTTTTGAACAGAAATAACAATATGGAATCTAGTAGAATATATTACCAGTATAATAATTTTTCGTCACCAAAAGGTTTTCTTAAAAAATTAAAAAACCTGCTTGGCTTCGGGAATTTTTATGTGTACTTGAGCAATGTAGAACAATAAACTATTTTTTTTTTGTTTTAGGCATAGCGGCAAAAGGGTTCACCCAACTATTCTACCTCATTTTAGTTTTTGCCCAAGATATTGCTATACTGTATCATCGTTTACAGTGTTGTACAAACTTCATACAAAATATGAGCAGATTTCGAAGTACAATATCAAGCCGACTTGTATAAAAGATTTCCAAGTGTTTTTCTTGGGCCAGTATTGCTATGCTAAATTTTATATATTTAAGTTGTTAAATCTGTTATCCGGCAAATTTTGCTGATATAAAATTTCCACATTGACCGTTTCATTAACATAGCCAGGATTGGCTTTTCAAACTAAGTAATATTCTAGTAATGTCAATAATTACACCAAGATTTGAAAAATCTGAAGTTTTTTTTTTTTTTTTTTTTAGCTGAAATTTAAAAAAATAGAGAAAAACGATATTTAGATAGATAATCAGCTTACTATTGTGACATGAAATATTTACAAATAAATGACAAACAAAATGACATAGAACAAAGACGGGAATTTTAACAAAACCGTATTTACTTCTGTAATTTTCTTATTTCATGTATTTTCTTGCACCAAAGGCTGTTTTTTTAAAAAGTAAAACATGATATTGATTACATAGGCTTTGAATTCAACTTTTATTCATTGGCATTCCCGATGCCAAGCATCGTTTTGCACCAATCAACTACTATGCACTCATAACAAGATATGAGCCTTTGTAAATTACTTTCAAAAGCAACTAGCTTTATAAGGCGTCCTTTAGTATGTTTTTCATGAGTGAAAAGTCCTAGAAACTAAAAGATCTGAGGTAATGAGTTGTGAGCAGAAGGATGGTCAAAGTCTAAATCTAGGTTCTGCTGAAGTTTAGTCTCAAGAAACGCAAAGCCATTTCAAGTCTGTCAAAAAAGCTTTTTTTTAAGTTACATTAAAGTCGTAAAAGTCTATTTGCACAAAGAACGGCTGAGTCGCTGATGTCATGGGTTTCTATATATTGATATCGAGCAAAACTAAGATATTATATCCCATCAAAGAGCTTTGAGGCTCACAAAAATATAAATTTTAGACTTTGAAATGATCATCAATAAGATTTTGAAAGCGTGATACGGAAGGTAGGGCGAAATCATTTTGTTTGATGTTAAAGCTGGGTGTCAACTAAAGTTTATTATTGAGAAGGCAATAAGAGTAATAATTGTTTGTTTGTAAATCTATATTATTATTTTCATTAACTAACATTATATCATTACTGAGCAGTCTTAATTATAAAGTCGTATACTTCCAAAGCTCAGCAACATTTGTGTCCGTTTCAGTCGAGATCCGAGTTACTCAACCTTTCTTGTTTTGCTCCCTGCCAAGTTGTATATATCTTTACATTTGTCAGAGAGACAATAATGAAGCAGATTTATTATCAGTAACTGACTGCTTTAATGCAACGCTATTTTCTTCTTTGTTTTTTTTAAATGCCTAAAATGAAAAATTCATGTCAAAAAGTGCCGACTAACAGCTCCATGACTCGCGCACCTTGGTTGGTATTTGACGACTTAGCCTTTATCAAAGTTCCCATGTTACGTTAGAGTTTTACCCAACATAGTAATTTTGCCATAAAAGGCAAATTTTGCTTTTCTTACAGTGCGATACTTGCTGTTTTAAGAAAATGCAAATTATGATGCTACTGAGGGCATGTGACCCAGTTCCTCTTTATCCGGGTATGTCCGACGGTCCCAGAGTTTTTATTTTTTTTATTTCTTGCTCACAAGCTGGATGGGTGTTGTGGGAGCACTCTGTCCGTTCGCTTAATATACACATTTTAATGGCCTTGTTCTTCGTCGCTTCTACTTTTACCCTGGACGATTTGCTTTCTTGTTTCTTCCTCCCCCGCCACACTTCTTGTCATAATCATCATCGTCATTATCAAAAATTTTTTTTTTTTTTTCAATTTATTTTTTGCCAATATTTTGTGTTTTAATATTCACAATTAGCACCTTGCATTACCTCTATTTTTTACATCATTATTAACACTCACCATTATTTTTTTTTTTGCTCAAGTCAATGATACAGCTACTATGAACCCATTTTTGAATCCCGGAATTTCGCGGTACTTGGCGAGCCACGAAGACATTTACAACAGCAACCATAACAACAATGGGCTCTTGCCAAATATCCCTTCATTGCAGCGACAATCTAGTCAGTCTAGCACCGAGGGGCTCTCATGCAATGACTTTTTCTCAACAGAGAACATTTCAACTCCCAAGCTGCTCCCGGCCACCACTACGCCAAAGCTGGTACCAACAACTATCATCACAACTTTAGCTGAAACGACCGCGTCCAATGTTACAAGCAATCAAGCACTGCGTGAGGTTGATGAGAGACAAGTCTTTTTAAACGACGACTCTCTCATCCCCCCACAGTCTATGATGACATCGCTGAGTGTTGACAATGACCCACCTTTCTATCTTCACCAGTCTTCATCGCCTGGCTTCGCAACGCCTTTGTCGACATCGTCGAACGATGCTAAGCGCAACTCCTTTTCAAATCTATCAAAGCTTCAAAGTAAGTATCTGTTTATTATGTATTTTTTTTGTGGTGACTGCTGGTTTCTATTGCTACTACAAATCCAACTCACTCTTTTCTCCATGTAATGGAAATTAACCTTTTGCTTTTAGTCCCGTCTTCCCCTCAATCATCTGTTTCCCAATTGAGTAAAAATATTCCATCAGAAAATCCCACCTTGTCGGCTGCAAAAAAAAAATCTTATGGCCTTCTCACTGATAGCAGTAGCAGCAGTATTAATAGTTCCGCTCTAGCAGAAACTCCCAGCTATAGAGGCGAATATCTGCCCGAGTCGTCTCAGTTCAACTCGCCCATCGAGGCAATATCGTGTCTTAGCCCAGATCAGATTCAAGCGTTGCCCTTTAGTTTTAGACGCAAGGTCAAGTCTGTACTTTCGGGAACGGCCACCGAAAACGACCTAAGAGCAGTCGGCGACAATATTGACACTATTATTGAAATATCGGGTTCTGTTTCTAGCAAAGATTCAACTCCAATCAACACAACCCCCGCTATGGCAATTGGCCACAAACGAGTTGCCAACCTGCAACGAGAATCACCGAATATCTCGCCCAACACGTCGACTTTTTTTAATTACTCGCAGCCAGAGCCAATCCTCCCGCCATCTTCACAATTTTATCTTCGCCAGCAGAACTCAGACGCATTGTCGTTTTCTGCTTCATCTAATAGGAAACTTCACAGGGCTGCAACAATGTATCCAGCCGTATCTAGCCGAAAGTTGGGGGTGATGAGCTCACGACACAATAGCGTTAGTGCCAGCAATCTGAGAAGCAACAACTTTTCACGCTCAGCTTCACTCTCAAGTGCAAACAACAGCCCAGCATTACAATTTCTCACTCGTATTGCCAGCAACACTTTTAGTCCCAGCGCTGCTTCGAATTCAGAAAGCGAAGACATGGGTGAGCAGATTGGAAACTATGTGATTGGCAAGATGATTGGTTATGGCGGGTTTAGCGAAGTCAAGGAGGCTCATACTATTGACGAGACTGGTACGAAGGAGACTAAGGCTGTCAAGATTGTGCGCAAAATTCCACAAAACGTACCTTTTAGAAATCCAGATATTGTTGGTGATGACGAAGAAAGATTGGAGAAGCTGCACGAAGAATTTGACCATGAAGTGTTACTTTGGAAAACATTGGATCACCCCAACGTTCTCAAGCTGCTTTGTGTTCATGATAATGATCGTGCCACTTACTGCTTTACAGACAAAATTACCGGTGGCACTTTATTTGATCTGATAAAAGGTTCTAAACGCAAGGGTCTCCCTACTACGGACTGCATTGATTTTGCTAAGCAGCTGGCTGCTGCATTGCTCTACCTTCATGAAACTCAAAAAATTGTGCACAGAGACGTCAAGCCTGAAAATTGTCTCATTGAGATTGAAAAAGATAACAAGAAACGCCTTGTAATTTGTGACTTTGGCATGTCAGATTATTTTGGTATTGAAAGTGATGAAGTTGAAGATTCTGACATGAAACTTATAGATAATGAAGAACAGGAAGTGCCTCGTTATGGGCAAAAAATTGGACCTTCTAGAACGTCTTCAATTTTAAACCAGTACCACGGAAAAAAGTTTGAGACTTTTTCGAGTACATCTTCAACTAAACCTTCAAGACAAAACTCCCTTCTTTCAAGCAGCAATAACAACTTGGGACATTCTGGAATTTCATCTTCAGTATCTTCATTGTCTGTTACAACAGACAATAACATTGGTTCTTTGCCTTACGCATCGCCAGAGCTGCTGCTTTCTCCCACACCAATTTTTCATCCCACAATAGACATTTGGGCATACGGCGTGCTTGTACATTTCATATTCAAGGGGTCACTTCCTTGGCAGCACCCTCTTGCTCCCAAGCTGCGGGAGATGATTATAAAGGGAGATTGGCAACCCAGCGAGTTTGAAGCCCACGTTTTCCAAAAGCTGCTTAATGAGACAAAGAGTACTGATGGCCATGTTCATTTAAAAACCATTGCAGAAAAGATAACAAACCTGGTGCGCAACTGCCTGCAGATAGACCCTGAAAAGCGATTCACTATTAGGCAAGTTGTGGAGTATGATTGGGGAATGTGAAAATATACAATCCCTTTGTCCACCAGGTTTGATAACTCATCAGGCTCCGACTTATATGTCTAAAAATGGAATTCATTTTGAATTCGTTCTTTTTTTTTTTTCAATTTTGATTTCTCTTGGTATTTCAATATGCCATTTCTCCAATAGGTTTTTTGTGTGGCTTTATTTATTATGAATTGTGGCTGTATACAAAAAGGAAATTTTTGTCTACAAGCTGGAGCTTTTTATTTTTTTTTTTTTTTTCTCTCTCTCTCTCTAGTGATGCTATAACCAAAGCTCACTGAGCTGGATTACCTTCAGTACCCAAAGCTCACTGAACTGGATTACCTTCAGTACCTATGGATTTTATTTATTATTGTCATTGTTTTTATTATTTATTTTAAAATTATTTTATCATTATTTTGGTTTGATTCCTTTGTTTTTGTTTTTGGAATTCGTGATGTAACTCTTGTAAATGAGCTAGATGATTTATAGAAAAAAAGAAGCCTATGCTTCATTAATGACATAGCAGCTGTTATATATATAAAGTATAAAAAATGCCATGGTTTGTAGTGAAGGCAGCAGGCAAACTTTATGAGCGTTCTTGATACAGAAAAAAAATATATCTGACTGAGGAATTAAGTGCTTTTTTTTCATCAGGGGTTGAGGGGTGTTAGTGGTACTAGAAGGAAAGATTCGGTGCCATCGAAGTGAATGAAATATATAGTGAATGGCGCATTCCTCACTAAAGGGTTATTTTTTGTTGTATTACTGTCTTCTGTATATAATTTTCAAATAGTTATAAGGACAACAAACTGATTATATATGCCAGAAGGAAAAGAGAAATAACTTTTTTGCTAATCAATGTGTTTATAAATTGATCTAATGTGTGTGGCAGACGTCCACCCAATAATAGAAGCAACCATTGGTGTTCGTATAAGGGAAAGTGCTCTGAAATCTAGTAATGAAGAATCTGTTTGCCTATAAACCCTGGATGAGATGCCGCACTATCATATTTTTCGTGATATTATCAGCTAACAAGCTTTTCATTTAATAAACACTACTATAGATAAATAAGAGATCTTGAACTTTGCCAGTTCTTGAAATCATTTTCAAAGCCGCAACCCGCTTTGGAAACTAGCATGGAGAGCATCATCAGAGACTAATATCTCAATTTTTTTCAATTTTTTCAACTTTGAACTCTACTTTATAAAGATTCCAAATATCATATGAAAGGATATTAAAGGGGTTGATATAATGGACGTATAGGTCAAATATTTGTGAGAGATCATTTTCATCGTTTTCCTGGATCATTGACATTTTTAGATGCGTTCCGTCTTTTAATTTCATTCATTTGCACCGGGATACAAACTCAAGAACCCATCTGCTAGATAACGACACTGGGTTGGCAGACGAAGAATTTTTGATCTTAAATTTCCCAGCCAGTCTTTTCACCTCCATTCTTCTCAAAGAAGTTTTTGTTTGAGCTAGAAATATTAAATGAGCCTCCAACAACTGCTTCTAATAATTTGAAATTGCTCGCCTGTTTTATTGAGCATCTTTTTGAGTTCCTATTTAATTGATTCAATTTTGAAGGATGAAATCGTATACCCCAAATTCTCTGGCAGTGTTTGTTGGTGAATGAAATAAACGCCACAGCTTTCTTGATTTGATCTTCTACCATTTCACACAAATATAAAAATCCTGAATATTTTGGTTTAACTCTTGTACTTGAAATGCGCGCTGACACCGCTACTTTTTCCAGTCCCGTAGAGACGAGTATTGTTAAAAATCAGCGCTTATTTGTATGTTAATTGTTTTATATTTTTATTCACAACTATTTAATGCAAAGACAATAAATTGTTTATTTATTTAGGTCTATTTAAACAATTTTATTTGCAATGTTTCAGGCTGTTTTTTTTTTTTTTTTGAAAGTAGAAATGACTTGAGGCTTAGTTGAACATATTTTTATTACACAGTAGTGACTAAGCATTATAAATATCAGCTATTCTGACTCATCTTTGACTACACAACGCGACTTTTTTTTCCAATTTTCCACCACCATCGCCTTTTTTTTATTTATTTATTTTTCAATTAATCTTCTCGCCCTTTACATCTCTTCACGGGTTTCTCGTTACAATATACGTACTTTCACATTTTTGCGTCTACCAAAAACAAGCCAATTTCACTCGGCAAATTTTTTTTTCTTCTTTTTTTTTCTTCTTTTTTTTCTTCATTCTACACGTACTAGTTGATGTCAGAGAGTAATATGGCGGCCGAACCGACGAACAACGCGGAACAAAAGGCAGAGTCGCCCTCTGCTGCTGAAGTTGTTGAAGACCAAAAAAAGCCAGAAGAAGAACAACAGCCGGATCAGACACAGCCAACAGAAGATTCTAACGATGATGCGACTGCTGCTCTTGCTGACGCGCCGGCAGATAACAATGAGCAAACGAAAGACATCATGGGTGATGACGATAAAATGATTCTGGATGAAGATGCGACTGCCGCCGTGAATGAATCCGCCTCTGTTCCTGACGACGAAGATGTTCCGATGGATATTGACAGTCCTGAAGAAGGCACGCCAAATACAGCAACTACTGATAAGGCTTCTGCCGAACACGCGTCTGCCGAAGTTACTGCTAATAAGGATATTAAGCAGTCCGAGACCGACGCTGCTCAAGGTTCAGAAGCTGCTGGAGTTGTCCCCGAAGCTGTATTGGGTAACCCTGAATCAGAAGAAACTAAACAAGAAGACTCCAAGCCTCAGACGCCTACTATCGCATCTTCTGCATCTGGTCTCGAAGATAAGCCAGCTAATGATGATAGCAAAATTACAACTACGACCAGCGACTCTATCAACAAGGAGCCGTTAAATGACAATGCCGGCAGCGACATGGAGCTGGATATGGAATTGAGCGACGCCGCTCCGTCTTCAGTTCTGTCCACTTCTACAAACAATGCTACTACTATCACCACTACAATTCCAAAGACCGAGCCCTCCGAGCCGAGCACAGCTGTGTCTGAGCCCTCTTCAGCCAATTCTCAAACGGGTGCCTCTACAACAGCAGCGCCTGCTGTTTCTTCTCCTACGACAACAACTGCTTTTGATACTACATCGACGACCAGCACGGCACCAACGGCCCCCGTTGTCCCAATTTACAGACAAGTCAAGGCTGAGGCGAAACCAGTCCCGCCTACTCCTAAACTTCCACAAACCCATGCGATTGTTATGCCATCTTACTCTGCCTGGTTTTCTCTCACTAAGATTCACGAAGTGGAAAGAAGGTCTCTTCCTGAGTTTTTCAACAAACGAAACCGCTCAAAGACGCCTGAGATTTACACCAAATACCGTAATTTTATGGTCAACACCTACAGACTGAATCCTGCCGAATATCTGACTGTTACTGCGTGTCGCCGTAACTTAATTGGCGATGTTTGTGCCATCATGAGAGTCCATGACTTTTTGGATAAATGGGGTATTATCAACTACCAGGTCGATGTCGAGGCGCTACCCAGCAACGTTTTCCCACCGTTTACAGGTCATTGGAATGTGCTGTTTGACACACCTAGAGGTCTTTTTCCGTTCAAGTTTTACAAGGGCCAGGACGATCCTAGCGCGAATATGCTGCCAGGCGGCAAGAAGCTTGAGGATATCAAACGCGATATCAATGGTGCCCCTACCGACGTTAGAAAGGAAAAAAGTAAAGACGACGATAACAAGAAGGAGGCTGACAAGTCGGCCACTCCTGGTTCTGCGGCTTCCGCTAGTGCCGGCACTGGCTCCAAACCTGAGGCCAATTCGATCGAGCCCGGCGAGGGCTGGACGAAAAAAGAGCTTCTCCTGCTGTTAGAGGGAGTGGAAAAATTTTCGTTCGATTGGAAGGCTATTTCCGACCACGTTGGTACAAAGGACAAGCAAGCATGCGTTCTCAAGTTTTTGTCGCTTTCGATTGAAGATCCATACCTGGATGGTAAGAGCGACATCAAGAACAATAACAGTAGTGGAGATCTTAGAGACAAGCTGGGACCTCTGAAATACGATGTCAGTAATGTGCCGTTTTCCAAGGCTGACAATCCTGTTCTCAGTGTTGTGTCATTCCTGGCAGGCCTGTCAGATCCCAAGGTTATCGCCGCTGCGGCAGAAAGAAGCATTGGTGCTCTGAAAGAAACTGTTAACAAAAAGGAAGACGCCACAAAAGAGTCAGCAAAGGATGCGGCAGACGAGGAGTCAAATTTTGTCGAAAATGCTTCCAAGGTTGCCTTTGGTTCGATCGCGGCACGTGCAGATGTGATTAAGGACCAAGTCACGCGAGAAATGTACACAAACCTCTTTAAGATTGTTTCGCTACAAACAGCCAAGAATGAGGCCAAGATGAAGAAGTTTAATCAACTTGAGCATGTTCTGGATATAGAGAAACGGGAGCTAGAACGGGAACGAGAGGAGATCTTCCTGGACCGCCTGGCGCTCAACAAGAAGGTGAAGAGCATTGAAGAACTGCTAAGCAAGGCTATTTCCAAGGTTGGTGAGGCCAACGCTGCCGCAACCTCTGCGGGTAACGAGAATGCTGGCAGCAGCAGTAATAACAGTGGACTCACTGACGAAGTTAAGAGCATTTTAGAGGAGGCCGACAAGGTGCTCGGCGAGGGAACGCGGCTGCAATTGAGTGCAGGCGGACCAACTGCCTCGGCTGCCGTGGCCGTTGTGGAGGAGGAAGATACCGCTGCGGCTAATGGTGGCAGCGGCGCCATTGCCAATGGCAAGAGCGACGTGCAGCCGATCAGTGTGGAACTGCCACAGACGTACAAGTATTGGAGTATCTAAATTAATTTGTTTTCTTATTTGCTTGATTAAACTACATTTTTGCGAGCTATACCACCAAGTAAGAAAAGAACATGTTAGTATTGTTTCAAATAGAGACTGGCCCGAAAGAATAAGGACTAAAAAAGAAAGTAGAAAATGGGCATTAAGGAATGCGGAATACGTACAGCCATTGAAAAAAAAGTGGACGACGGTAACATGAAAGCCGGCCATACTAACCATGAGCACAAAGTCGGTTAGGGAAAACCAAAAGATTCGGCGCTCGGTAGACTTGACAGTGCTTTGGTTTCTGTTGTTTCTTGTCTTGTAGTACTTGAGGTCCCTGAGCAAGTTGCTGGTGCGAGCCTCGATCTGAGTGATGTAGGTCTCAACTTTGTCGGCGTCCTTGATCTGAACGTTGGGGAGTGCTGCTTGAATCACGTTGCCATCGGCATCAATACTTGCGGCACCCTTGGCATTGGGATCTTCGACAACGACTTCAAACTCAACCACCTTTTCAGAGAATGTGGACATGTCGTTGGAAAGACAGAATTCGTACTCACCGGGCTTGCTGATAGGGAAGCTAAACTCGCCTTGTTTTTCTTTGGCCTCCTTATATTCGACAATGTCATCGGGACCCTTGATAGAAACATTAATATCAAATGAGCCACCGGACTGCACTGCGAAGTAAAATCCAATGTTGGAGCCGGACGTAAGCACCTCAGTGTAGACGCATTGAGACTCTGAGGGACCCAGCTTGACAGTAAGTGGAATGGCAGCAACAGTGTGCGCTAATAGCAGCACAAGCGCCAGAAACGGAGCAGTAAGCATTATCATTGTGTTGCGTGGTAGTAGTCGTAGTGATGACAATGGGGAGGTGATTAGCGCTACGGTGTATGCTGGATGATCGAGCGAACAATTGATGCTGGGTCAGCAAATGGAAGAAGGATGAGAAAAAAAAAAATTGAATTGAAACCCACCTAAATCAAAAGTAATAATAATAAAACAAAATAAAATAATTTATTAAATATTAAAATAGATAGTAAGACTCGAGAAACGGGAACAAAAAAAAAATACCAGAGCTGTTGAAATTGAGCGGAGAGAACGTAACTATCAGGTAGTTATATCACTAGAAAAAAAGGATTCAAGGGGTTAAAATGAAAAATCAATCAACTTAATTTTTTTTTTTTTTACGTGACGTGTAGATATATTTAAAAGAATGAACAGGTCTTACGAGTTAGAGTAGCTAGGAGAGAAGGAGGAGAATGTCAAGTATGAAGTGAAAATTTTTAGGGTGGACGCGAGTACACGCGTGCACGCGCGTAGACTGCAGACTTTGCAGTTTTGTTTTGTTCACGTTCCCCCAGTTTGAAACTATGTTCAATGGCAACAACAACACAGCAGCGGGAGGGTAGTGAGACAAAAAGACGAGTTTTTTAAAATATTTTGGAACTAAGAGGCGTGCTTGTTTATCAATTTCTTCCTTACTTTTGTGTTCTAAGAGCCAAAAAAAAAAAAAAAAAAAAAGCGCAGCGAGCCGGAAAAAGATTGTCGTCGTGGCCAACAGGTCAGGAACTCAGGGGAAGGAAT
>JAJMRT010000107.1:0-31689 GCA_030558065.1 Geotrichum phurueaensis
GTCTCTTCGGCAAAACGTGGTTGGACTTTACTCATCACGCCTCTAGAACCGGCGTAGACGGTAACCTTCTTGTCAGGGAAAGTCTCGCGGATGTCTGTAGAGAGTTCAACTCCAACAGGGCCAGCACCCCCAATGGCGATATGCTTTGCAGCCGCAACCTTAGCGGCCAGTGCTTTGTGTGCTTCCTTGGCCTCTTTAGCGGATAGATCCTTAAGTTTGAACTCAGGCGTGGCAGTGCGCGCTCCCGTCGTTATAATAACAGAGTCGTATTTAATAGAAGTCTCTTTTCCGGAATCCATAAGACGAACTGCAAGGGTCTTGCTAATTTCGTCCAGTTTGGTGACATAACCGCGGACAAAGTGCAGACCGCTGTTAGGCTCGCCCTCGACACGGTACTGATCAAAATGTGGCAAAAATTTATGATAAAGTTTGTCACCGTCGATAAGTTCAGGCTCAACAAGTGCACGCAATCCTGCAAGTGTAAAAAGATACTCAGAAGTAGGTGCAATCATTGTGACTTTAACCCGTGACTGGCGATCGGCGGGAAGGTTGGGAATAATGCTTTTAAGCAACGTGTGGTTGATTCCGATACCGGCAAAACTGCCGCCAATAGTAACAATGTTGTGAGTTTTCAAAGGCATTTTGAAAAGCTACTTTTTTAGAAGAACAAGTACATAGAAGAGAGTGAGAATGTGATACAGATTTGATTGATAAAATAAGTCTTTTTATAAGAACCAAGAAAACCAAGAGGTTTTTATACTTTTGGTATATTCTGCCAGGGTGAGAAAAATAAAACATACTGAGAAAATCATTTTCCTCGCAAAAGTACCAGAAAATTAATTTTTTATCTAAATTATCAGCAAAAAAATCTTGAGATCAAAATAGATGTCAGCATTTGTCATTGCTGTTTTGATTATTAGATTCTAAGAATTGTTTTGGTTGGGCAGTTTTCCGGGTATAGCGAACGGCTGAAGCACAATCTCGATCCACACTCGGATCGAAAGTGTGGTTCTAACGAGTCATGTTCTTTCGTTGAAATTCATGAGCATACTGATCTGACACAAGATGAAAACAGCTAAAACGTGGTAACCTTCATTTCCGTCAAAAATTTTGAATGGACTCAATATAATTTCAATGGCTTTTGTTGTTAGTTGAATTCATTTGTGATACCATTGAATAAGGAAATTGGCGAACGCTAATTTACAGTGCCTGTTTGCGTTGAAACATAGATTCTGTATGTGCCACCACTTGAATTTAAAATAGAATTCGGAAAATTATACAAACTCCCAAGCATCTTGTCCATAGAGTCTTTTTTTTTTTTTCAGAGCTTATTATAAACCTTTTAAAGCTAGGCAATTTTGCTGGCGAGCCTGACGCTCGTGTCTTTGATTCTGATGCTAATGACGACACAACTTTATACCTCTCAAAGATTTGCTAATGAATGTAGGTATTGGTTGTCTAAGTTTTAATACCCGTGATTAATCTGAGAGTGGCTTCTGGCAACATTTGCTACTTACAGTAATGTCACTGTTTTTGGGTGTTTCCTACAATAAGTATTTAGTTGTTGTGAAATAGCCGTTGTCAAAAATGGGCGTTATCTAAGTGTGTACTGAATTTTTTCTAAATCAGCCAAAATGGTTGCTTAAGGGTGATTTTTGTGTTGCGACTACCTACCAGATATATTTTTCTCAATGAAACAATCAGCAACGGCCTATATAAACCAGAAAGCATAATTATATGTTCTACTTTTTATTTATTTTTAATATAGGTTTGTACTGACCATAATAGCGACTCTGATGGCTCCTTCATCAGTTTAAGAGGGACTGTAGAATCTGTTATAGGCAAAGGATGCGATGCTGCCCGTGTGGTCCCTAAAATTGTGGGGCAAGTGGGCGTTTTTATAGAGATTTTACTACCTGTTTTTTACTGGCCACAGTCGCAATCTAGCTTGTTGTGACTGCGCGACGCCTATAAAAATATGGCACTTTTACTCGGCCCTGTGCATTGTACACTGGGGCGCTCGTGATTGAATAGCTGAGTATGATAACTTTTAACTGTATATCTAAGCCTAAAAAAATTTTATGCAATTAAAATTAGGATGATAACTTTTTACAATAGTAAAACCCCGATACTTGAACACAATATTGGCCAACGAACTGTCCCATACACATTAAACTATATAAATAATGTACTTTCCAAGTGATTTCAAGCCGCCCAGATATAGCTAGAGTTATACAGATATAAAGGTGTGTCTTTATTATTTTTTGCTCAAATGATTAAATGTGTTAGTAGGTGGGTGTTATCCAGGCTGTATCGTCGTTTATAATCACATGAAGTAATATGCAATTTTGACACCAGTCTGTGCCCACGTTTATATGCATCATCTTTAAATCTGGCACATGCTGGCCACTGTTTACTTTTTTTTATCAGACTTGATTTCAATAAACGTAGATTAGATTAATTTGGTGGTACATTCAGCTCTACTCTTGTTGCACCTGCACAATATATGAATTTGATCATCGCGTCTGCCAAAATCTTTTCCGTTAAATTCTTGCCTAATACTCACACCCTTTTGTTTTCTTTCAGCGAGCATCAAGCATCGTTCTTTTTCAATAAATTACTATATACAATACAAAAACTAAACAAAATACATACAAAAAGTTTTTAAAAAACTGGCCCAGTGAGATGTTTTGCAAACTTTACTGGTTCAGCTCCCACTTGTAGTTGACGTCGTAGTCGCCGTTCTCCTTCTTAGTGATGGTGCCGTCAGCAACGAGCTTCTCAAACATGTCCTGGGGAACCCAGCCCTTGGAAAACAGGAAAGGGTTGACGACGCCCTCTTTGGAGTACTCGGCAAAAGCTTTGTCGTGGGTCTCCAACTGCTCGGGGGTGTACTTCAAGGGATACTCGCGAGGAATCTGGTAAGCTTCCCATTCGCCCTGAGAAGTACCAAGCGAGATTAGATCCTGGTCAACATCAAGATACTCCTTAGAAATGCCAGATGCGTCAGTGATGTCCTTGGTCAAGGCCAGGTGAATGGGTCTTTGGCGACGCTTGACGGTGGGAGCAAACGCATTAATCATGGTCTTGCACTCTCTGCCAAGCTCCGAGTTCTGCATCAACAGGTACTCAAACGAAAACTGGTTCTGAGATAGAGCCAAAAAGTGATCAACAGCGTACTTATCCTGGTCGCTAAGCTTGTCGTAGTCAGGGACCTCCTCGCGGGAGAAAATTTTAAGACCATCGTGGCGAGCAAAGAAAGGAGTGCCGTGGAGCAAGAAGGGTTTAATGGATGTGCTCTCGTAGTCAGCAAGGGTAATAAGAGGGGTTTCGGGCTTAACCAGGTCATCAACCTCCTTGACCTCGTTAGAGACAATGAAATTGACAGGGTTCAGATCAGGGTGGGAAAGACGAGCGGAGAAAAGCTCAGGGGCGAGCTCAGATTCAAGCAAAAGCTCAGGTGCAGCCTTAGCGTATCTCTCAGCAGTAGCAAGCTGTTTCTCAAGAGAGGTTTTAACATCAGCAGACTGAGTCTCAGAAATAGAAGCCTTGAGAGACTCAACCAAAACATCACCAGTAGCCTTGATGTATTCAGTAGCAGTTTTGAAAGGACCTCTAAGCTTAGAGTCGGCAGGAAGAGTGTTCTTCCAGAACTGGGACTCAGTTGTAGGACCAATACGCCATCTGTCGGCCAACTCCTTCTGGATGCCATCACAGGGCAGGCCATTCTGGTCAGAAGAATCTTCAGTAAAGTACAAACTACCGTACTTGTTGAACTGAACTCTGCTGGTAAGAGCGGCAAAAGCATCAACCACAGGCTGGATCACCTTCTGCTTAGACGCCAAATCCTGGGAAGCAGGATTCCAGTACTTCATGAGTGTGGTACCCTCAACATACTCAGACAAAATAAATTGAGCTTCCAGAGGAGTCTTGGAAGCATCTGCAGACCAAGCAATAACCTCAGGGACCTTGAAAGGGCCGCTCTCGCCGTTGACAATAACCTTCTTGATAAAATCCATGGTGGCAACCTCAGACTTCAAACGCTGGGAAAGGTACTCCTTTGATCCCAATCCGGGGTAAGGGATACGCAAGACGTAAGGGACAGTTGTTTCAGCGCTCTCAGTCGAAATACCGGTAGCGTGAACCAGGTAAAGTCTATGATGTTTGCCCTCTGACAAACTTGCAATTGTCTTAACCTCAATAGGGACATTCTTGTCTGCAGCAGTGAGGTTTTGTCTCAAAACATCAACCAGTCCCTTAAGCGAAAATTGGGTCTCACGCTTAGCTTTTTCAGCGGCATCGTTTGTGATCCAAGTACCCCATGTATACTTGAAAAAATTTCTAACTTGAGGATCGCTAGTGGATGAGTTGAAAGCAGAGAGGGGTACCTTGATTTCATTCTCAGAAGAAATGGCGCCGTTTCTGTTAAGAGCCGAAACGGAAAACGCACGAGAAGAGCTCAGTAAAGCCTTTCTAGTGGTGCTGCTAAGTTTGGCGGAGTTTCTGGTAGCAAGTCTTTGCATTGTGGTGATTTGCTTTGGTGGTGAATATTAGGTCCGTAACAGACTTGAGATGACAAACAGAGTTGAAAGTCCAAAAGATTAAAATGTTTTGATTCGCCGGATCGGACTTTTCACTGCGTACAATAGAGTTGCACCCTAAACCTAGGGATTAACAATGACATAATTTATAGCTTGGCACAGGTATGATATCCTAAGTCTTATATATTTTGTTTTTTTCCCAATGCGGCCGAAAAGTGAGTGAAAGTGGTTTTCTTAATTAGGCTGAGGGTCTCTCTCCTTGAGCTGTTCCGAGCAGATCCACCTCTCCACATAAGGCCTTGTATAACATGCTAAAAGCCCCATTATTATTCTATATTTGCTTGCCACAGCAAAAATGAACTCACTCTTTTGGTTATAAGATGTATGAGAGCGTTGCTTGGGCAAATGGTAAAGCGGTATATCAAGAATTCTCACATCAGACGAGGTTAGTCAGGTTGATCCCAGGGGTCCAGACTAAAAAAAAAAAAAAAACTTCTCAGCAAGGCCATAGTAGAAATCAAGAAGGATGATCTGACTTTTCAATTTTGGAAAAAGGTCTGCGCTGCAACCCGTTTCAAGACCCAGAAATGGTCAGGTCATAGCCAAATCGATAATTCTTGTTAACTTTTTTTTTATTTATTTGATTTTGCAATGGAGGTTTTCTTTGTTGAATGAGCTTTCTGCTAATAATAATATTATGATAATAGTGATTTGAAAACTGTATATATACTTGAGCAACGTCCATCCTATTTTTGTCTTTCTCAATTCTTATTATATCCTATTTTTGTCTTATTTAACGACTTGTCTCACCCTTAAAACGATTTACAGATTGCGGCATCTCATATTTCCGCCGTTCAATTGTTTCAGCCCTTTACCACACAGTTCAAACCTGATGACATCTGCGCAATTACTGCGAACTAAGCCGTCGCAAGATTCGCTGAATTCTTGTGATACACGCTCGACATCCTCACTAACATCCTCAATATTTTCTATTCCAGAAGAAGTAGACGATAAAGTAATTTTATACGAATCATCTCACACAGCCATCTACAAACTCCCCGTTACTAGCATTCCAAAAAACTACGATTCTCCTCCCAATATTCCCAGTTACCTTCTTCAAGGCGATAATGACTCCGAAAGTAATAGCAATAGTATTACCAAAACCAGTATTAGCAACAAATATCAATACTCAGTAGTTGCTGAGGGCAAGTTCCAAATCTTTAAGATGCTTGGTCAATCAGCAGCTTATTTTAAATGTGGTCGATTTGTCCATCCGATACTGCCCAAAATGAGAATGTGGAGAATCATGTTTAGCGAATTTGTTTTACCACAGCCAAACCCAGGAAAATACTGGAGGCTGAAAATATTCAACCTTTCAGCAGAATCGGCTGACTTGTTAGAAGTTATTTTATTTGAATGCTGTTATTATCAGAGTATGTATACTCCACCGCCGCAACTTTCTATACCACTGGTAGAACCAGAACTCTACGAAGAGAATGCAATCGAAGAAGAGCCTAGACCCGTCGCCAATGCAACGAACAAGAAAGGATTTGAGTCTAAGTATGACGTATCCAACTTTTGTAGGTTGGAAGAGGAATGTAGTCTAGACTTGTTGGGCTTCCCTCTGGTACCTGGATCGCCTGAGTCTTGCATCGATTCAGATTCAACTACTGAGACGCTCACCAATTCCTTGATTGGCAACACTTACGCTCACTCAGAACTTGAATTTGATTTTACCCAATCTGAAACCCAAGCTCACGCTACAATCGGCGACTCACCCACACTAAACAATGTTGAAATGGCTTTGTCTGAAAAGGAGTTTTATGACCAATTTTTTATTAATGAAGGAAAAGAGGGCCTGGGAGACTTTGCTCATCCGTCACCGACTCTTGCTGAAATAAAGGAGAGTAGCATTTTCAAAGACAATGATGCGGAGTGTGCGGCTTCATCATCTTCCTGCTCCACACTTGACCTTTTTCTGGATTCGTTTGATGATCTGGCTGTCAACGATTCTAATTCACAGGCCTTTTCAAAAGAAAGACTTGTTCACTATGAACAAGATTTCATTTCGCACAAAAAGTTTGCTTCTGATTCATCTAACATTCTCGTCCAAATTCATCATCATCATCATCATCATCATCATCATCATTATTATTACCCAGAATCTTCTTTTAGTATGCCACACCTTTCGGCTAATAGAGCCTATTTTAACTCTCCTCAGTCACCCTGGCAATCTCTTTCTCCGACAAGATCCAATCGTTCTCTCTCTGTCAAGTTGCCCTATACCCCAATATTCACTTTGGACACCAAGCCCACTGTCCCCATGCATCTCGAGTCGCAAAAGACTGTTCCCACGGTGGAAGAAGTTCTTTCGCCTTTGCTTGCCACTAAAGCTAGCTTACCTATTAGCTTTTCTAGAGCCTCTGTTGGCAAGCGTTCTAAGTCTTTCTCTGTTAGCAAGCTACTTGAGCCCTTCCAGTTCAGTACCACTGGCAACACCACTAGCATCTGCAATTGTACCACTACTACTTCTGTAGCTACGACTTCCATCAGCACCCACTTACAAGCGTCCACAGAATCTCCGTTGCTGGGCAGTTGGAACACTTTTGTGTCTCAATCACTGCCATGGGACAAACTTAACCTTGAAGTCATCTGCAAAAACACACTGATACACTAGTAAAGACCATACACAACAGTCTTTTTTTTTCCCCTTATGAACTTGCCTATGCCTTAACTATTCATGAAATGATAATAACTATAGATAATATATATACTTACTTTTTTAATGCGCAAAAGAATTTCATCTATGTTTTAATCACACAAAACCATAAAGTCCTAAATTTAACGTTTCTTAAGTCAAAAATTACACACCAGCCATAATGGTCTTATTTCCAACTGGGACGTCTACTCGTTCATTGTCTAACACAGACTTTTTTTTTTACAACTCTAGACAAACAAAATAATATCCATTTACACTAACTTACACAAAATATTTACATAGGAGGGTGGGGTTGAGCAGAAGGATCAGGAGGGCCTTGAGCGTAAAGTTCCTCACCACCAGCTTCAAACTGGAGGCCAAGACCAATACGAGAAGAGTTCTTAGCATGATCAATCTCACCAGCAAAAGTGACAGAGACCACAGGAAGCACGCGGCGCTCAAGGAGACAGCTGACCTTACCGTTGGAGTCGATCTGACCGCGGAAGACGGACTGACGGAACTCGTACTTAGCACCGATGGTGGTGGTACCCTCAATAGTAGGACCCTCAGCACCACCCATCATAGCAGCTTGAGGGTTGGCAAGACCAATGTTAGCCTCAACACCAGCCTCAACCTTGTCAGTGACCTTTCTGTAGAAGGAGGCGATAAGAGCACCCTGAGCCTGGAGCTGAGTAGAAGCGATCCAGTCACCAGAAACGTAGCGACCAACAAAAGAGACAGCGGCATCTGGGGGATGAGCAACAGACTGAGCAGAGTAGACAGTTTCAAGACCAAGAGCAAGCTTGGGGGTAATAGCCTGAAGGATAGAACCAACGGCAACACCAGTGAAAGCGCCATCCAGGATAGAGGGGTTAAGAGTTTTTAAGTTTAATGAGTAGTCAGGGCCCTGGTAGTCATGTTCAACCTGTAACATACTGGGCTGGCCGTTAGCGATTTGGACGTTAGCCTTGGAGGTGAAGTTCTTGGTCCAGGCGTAGTGAAGACGGCCGGAAAGAGAACGGTCAACATCCATGTTACCCTGAAAAAGAACATTGTCGGTAGCGTAGAAAGCAGCAAAGCCGTAAGAAGGCATAACAGGGCTGCCAATAGCGAACGAGTGTGAGACCTGGAAAACAGGGCTCATGGAAAAAGGCTTTGACAAATCAGCGCGAAGCCCGCTGAAAAAGTAGTTGTTAAGAAAAACATCCTTCGAGACTTCCTTGTTGAGGTTCTCAATGGTACCAGGGTTGGTCAAACCAAGAGTAGCCCTCCGGGCAGCGACGGCGTTGTAGAGGCTGTTGAAAGGCGAGAGAACCGGGTTAGTCTCCCAGACCGAGGGAGGGGCCTTGAAGGTCGCACCGGGAATAGAACCCAGAGGCAACATGGAAATATCGCCCAAATTTGGGATAGCGGGGGCTGCCATAATTAATATGTTATATAAAAATCAGAAATATATGTGTGGTATATGATCTGATGGGTATATTCAACTCTGCTTGGGTAAGTGGAGTTGATGGACTTTGATTATGGAGAGTGGTGGTGATGATGAAATGGAAAATTTTGGATGAGGAAATTTTTAATTTTTTTGTTTGAAGGATTAAAGGATGACTAAATTTTCAGCTCTGATTATATCATGATAGTTATGACTTGCGACCAAGAGGAATAGGTTTAACTTAGTCATCAGTTGGGTCATCGTGTACTGATTCAAAGGCAGTTCAGTGCTGGATACTTAGGGCTCAGCATCAGCACAGCATGAGTAGCAGTTAAAATGAATATGAAAAAAATATATTTGTAATACAGTTTCACTTACATTTGTTTTCTGTTTATTTTTTGCTTGGTTTTTTTCCTGTTTTTTCTTTCACGGTCCCTTCGGTCTCAAAAGCACTTCCAAACTTGTATGACAAGACAATGGTTCAAAGTCAAAAAAAAATAAAAAGTGACAGTTCAAATAGAGCCAGATCGACTTCAATCAATTTTCAATTGTCCAAAGTTTCAGCTCATAGTATTGATTTAATTTTAACAATAATTCATTGTAATTTCATAGTCGGTTGCATTTGCGTTGTCGTGTACACAAGCTTACAAAATAACTCCCCCAAAACTCAACTTAAATTTATATTCTCTTGATCGTAAACTAATGTGAAGTGACTTGTTCCATGAAATGCAATTAATTAACAAAACAATTAACTCCTAACATCTTCCATTGTATTTTACATAAAATAATTATTTAATATAGCTCTACAAAAACTACTGGGCATTTACTAAAATTGACTTTGCCAAGTTTTATTTGTTAACCTATGTTCTGTGAATTACTATCATACTGAGCTCTAACAAAAAACAGGTCTGACATATAAAGCACAAAAAGACAATTATCACTATCTAGTAGAGATATTTCAATTATTTAAATTTATTTGTTTTATTCTTACTGTGATAACTTTTCTATACTTTCAATTCCTTTTTTTTGTCTCTTTCGATTATATTCTTCAGATGAAAGCTTCATTTCTACCTGTGAGCCGCATATACCTAATAAAGAGCTATTACGTAACTGCAAACTCTTCATAGACCGAGCCAACCCAAAATTTTTTTTGCGAAAGTTTCCATCAACTTCTGTTTCATTTCTGGCATTACATTTTCTGATTTCACGCCATTAGAGCTGTTGGTTTTTACTCCCAGGCTGGAAAACTTGCTCATTTTAGTATTCAATAGCTACAAGCATTTCAAATATACTAGATAATCGCCGACAACAAAATGTCTAGTGAAAAGAAAGAGTGGAAGACGCCCGAACGATACGTGCCTTCGGGCCCTGACGCTCCTATTTTACCTCCTCAGCTGTCCGACTTCAATTACAAGGATGTCGACAGTTTTGTGAAGGATCTTAAGAAAATGCCGTTTTTTATGACTCAGCTGGATGATGACGAAAACGCGGAGCAAAATAAGGACTTGGAAGCGTTGCAAGCCATGTCTTACGAAGGTGAGCCACACGAGATTGCAGAGAACTTCAAGCAGCAGGGCAACGACTGTTATAAGTCAAAGCGTTACCAAGATGCAGTCGAGTACTACACGCAGGCGATCGCTGTTGATATGTCTAGCAGCAGTGACAAAAAGATTGTGGACGTTGAGGAACGTGAGAAGGAAGCAGAGCTGCTAAAGGCTATCAAAGTCGCATGCTACTCAAACCGTGCGGCGTGCAACCTCGAGCTCAGAAATTACCGCCGTTGCATCAACGACTGCAAATCGGCCCTTATGCTCGATCCTAAACACACCAAGTCTACGTTCCGCGCGGGTAAGGCTTATCTCGCAACCGAGCATCTGGGTGAGGCGGTCCAGATTCTCGAGTATGGTAAGACCTTATTCCCCGAGGCTTCTGATAATAACGCAACCAAGCCAGTACAGCTACAGGCAATCGAATCACTTCTAGAGACGGTATTAAAGCGCCAGAAGACTCTTGAGGAACTTGAAGCGAAGCGCCGTGCGGCCGCGGAGCTCAAGGAGACTAAGACGCGGAATCTACAGGCGGCGCTCGACGCGCATGGCTTCTCAGTACTGATGACTTCAAACGTTTCGCGCCACGTTAATGACGAGGACAGCAACGACAATAAACTTCTTCCTAGCGACACCAAGATTCAACTTGAGGACCCGCTAAATCCGGCGTCTACACTCTATCTCCCAATTCTTTTCCTCTACCCGCTTGAAATGCAATCCGATATTATTCAGCAAGCCGAAGCCGACTCTTTGATTAGCGATCATATTGCACAGCTCTTTGAGTCTCCACCTCCTTGGTTTGAAAAGGACTTTGAGTCATATTCACAAGACTACGCATACAAGAACCTTTTAGTTTACGCGCAAACTCGTGCCGGTGGACTCGTCAAGATTGGCAAAAACTTTTCAATTGAAAAAGTACTTTCACTCAAATCGCCGCGTATCCCCATCATTGATGGCGTTGCCCGGTTTTATATTTTGCCTAAAAACAAAGCACAAGAGTGGGTCGCGGGATGGAACAAAGACCAAGCAAGTAAACTGTTGAACGGAGTTTAGAATTGTTGATCGGCAGTTAGAGTAGCGAGCGCTTTCATCGCATATCCTGGGTAAAAACAAAGAGTACATTATATAATGATTTATAGATAACCACAAAACATCTTTTAAGCTTAAATAACAGTAAAAATGCCTAAACTTTTAGCATCAAGATTTCTGGAACAAGGGAAAACCAACTGAATGAAACAGATACAAGAAATAAATAAAAAAGATAATGCAAAGCTATATTTTAATATGAAGAGTATGAATCCATGACAAACCGTAATCCTAATGACATCTTTTCTATTTATATCCCATTTCCTTTGCATAGTTGTCAATTTCCTTCTGCGACAACTTATCCTGGCCAGACCAATTAGCCGATGAAGATCTGGGTCTGAATTTCGAGCCCTTGGACGAGGCCGACTTATGGAAGACTTCTTCCATTTGTAATGGCGCAACAGGACCAAAAACAGTATCGGGGTCCACTCGTTGCTGCTGAAGAAGGGTAGCGCGAAGTTCTGGGGAGTTGGCCCACTCAAGTAACACGCTACCCTCAGCATCATCTTCGGACTCGGAAAAGATTTCTGGAAGCTCGGTCCTGGGATTTCCTGGAGTCATGAATTGGCTCACAGACCGCTTACCCGCAGGCGTCTGTGCAATGCCATTTAAGTTGAAGTGTTGCTTGGAATTGGTCGGGTTTGTGTAGAAAGAGCTAGCTGAATGAATAGAAGATGTTGAGGTAGACTTGGAAAGCACTGAAGCAATTGATGGCTGTCTGTTCTTGCTACCAAACTTAGGAGGTTGGATAAGCATATTGAGACTATTGTTACTATTGCTGTTAGACATTGAAAATCTAAGTTTATCAGAGGAGAACTTGTCTACCTGAGGAATGTTGGTGAAGTTGCTAGAAGCCTTCTTCGCAATAGCGTGGCGAAGAAGATTTGAGGGTGGACCAAGTGAAGACTTTTTCGCAGGCGGACCTTCCTTAGACGACGCGTCACCACCATCGCCAGAATCAGCTTCATTAGAACCAAAGGCAGCATCAGACTTTCGTTTAGCCTTGCTATCTTCTTCTTGCAAGAGGTTGCGCTTGAGCATTTTTGGTACTTCAGACTCTCTAATTGAATTTGAAGACGCCGACGAACCTCTAGAGTGCGAAGAGCCAACTCTTGCAATGTTTTCTTTTGAATTTCCTTGACCTCGTGTATAAAAGGATTGTGTTACACTGTTAAGCTTCTCCTTGTGGGCAGTCAATGTTGACTTCACAGAAATCTGATTGCCAGTTTTGGATGAAGTAATATTAGAGGACGAGGAGTTAACGTTGATTTTGACAGGGTTCTTGGTTGTGTACGAATCAAGTTTGGTAGCCGCGCCAAAGTTTTTGTTAGAGGTGCTCTTTCCCTTGTCACTAGCATCCTTTGTTAATTGGCGACTAACCAGCGCCGACTTTGATGTAGCAAGAGCATCCTCAAAAGGATTTTTTCTTGCGCCTCTCAAAGTTGAAGTCCGTGGAACACCCTCTCTCCATTCACCAGGTTTGGAAGTAGGTGAAAGCTTGCCCTTAGTAGCAGCTGTCTTGGGAGCATCAGAGGCCAATTGCAGTCTTTTGCTGGTTTGACTCTTTACGTCTAATGTAGGACTTGTGGGCATTCGCGCCTTGCTTCCAAGGGGTGGTGACTTCATGCCAGACTCGTAGGTACCAAGTCTAGACGGTGATTCCTTTGCACGGCCTTGACGAGATGGCGACTCATCCCCACGCATGCCTTGGCGAGATGGTGTCCCAAATCGCGAAGGAGGTCGCGCGTCAGGCTTCATATCTGGGTAGTTGCCCTGGCGAGAAGTGGATGGCATAGCACGGGCAGTGCTGGACTTGGTTGGAGCAGCTAGCCGTGAAAAAACGTCGTTTTTCACCGGTGATGGTGGCCTTGCAACATTTTTATTAGTAGAAACAGTCGTTGGTGATTTGACATTAGGCCGGTTGAAAGAATCCTCATTGCCTGCATTAAGCTTTGAAGGCGACTTTGGAGGAATATTAGACTTGGAAGGCGTGTCAAACTTGAACGATTTGGATCCTGCCTTGTCATTGTCAAAGAAAAGCTTCTTGGCCTTGCGGAAAGCGCCAAAAGTCGCGCTCATGAGTCCATGGGAATCATGTTTATTTGTAGGTTTCAATGGTGACTCAAGTAAATCATCTTCCTTGTCTGGTGACTCGTCAATAGATGGGTAAATTGCA
Source organism: Geotrichum phurueaensis (assembly GCA_030558065.1). NCBI lineage: Eukaryota > Fungi > Ascomycota > Dipodascomycetes > Dipodascales > Dipodascaceae > Geotrichum > Geotrichum phurueaensis. Next base: position 13,478 of record JAJMRT010000107.1, read on the forward strand.
GACTTGTTGGGAAAGTTGGCAAGCTGATTGTGAAGCGAGCGACTGCTAGCTTCTCTTTCCATTGGCAAAATTAGTGACGAGGTTGATTTATTTAAATTCGAATCCAAGAGCAAGTGATCACCCTTATTGAACTCAGAAGTCCCAAGCTCTGGCGATGCATCCTGAAGCTTCAATCCTGACTCGTTGTCATCGACAGCCTTGAGGTGTTTCACAACCGATTTTCTCCACGAGTCTAAAGAATTGATTGAAGTTCTGTTTTCAGATTCAATAGAATCAGGTAGTACGCTTGCTTCGCCAGTTGATTTAGGGGTCTTGAGATCGAGTAGTGATTTGCCACGGGAGATGCGACCAAGTGACTTTTTAGTCAACGGCTCTTTGGCGGGAAGTCTAGCAAAGCCAAATATTGATTCTGATGAATCGTCGTTTAAAGGAACCTTCACCGAGCCAGGTGTCTTAGCCGAATCAAGACTGTGACTAGTATCATCATCCTTCTCAGGCTGCTGTTGCTGATGTTTCTGTTCCGCACTGTCAAATTTGCTACTACTGTCTTTAGACTGGCCTTCATTAGCGTCCACCCGCGTCAAAAACGAGTTGGGTGTCACCACTGGCGGTTTCGGGTTTGAATCTTTAGTTCCTCCAGAGCTTACCAATTCCTTCACTCCACGCGCTGGCCCCTCTGTTTTTGTCACGGTTGTTGTCGTTGCTGCAGGTGGGAAAAGAGTATTTTCAGTTGAAGAGGGAAGATTTTTTGCGTATGCATCTTGTTCAATAAAGGAACTTTTCGCTTTAACAATAGCAGAGACTGCCAATGTTTTTTCGTTTTCGTCTTCCTCTGCTGCATTTTTGCGTTCAGTATTATCAATTTGTGTTGGTGCATTTTCCTGGGTTGGTTGAGAGTCAAACTTCGACGCTCTGATTTCATCTTTGAGCGATCGAAACAGCGGTTTGGCGTTATCTGCAGGGGCATTTGTAGAATACTGGTCGATTTCACGCATGCTGTTCTCCGTACCTCCGAGAGTTTTCTGTGGTTGCTCAAATATTGATGCAGATTTAACAGATCCTTCTAGTGTTTGAGTGGCAGTGGCGGAGGAGACAAGCTGACGGGTCGGGCTGGGTGGATTTTGTTTTATTGAGGAAGCCTTGAACTGCGCCCATATCGGCGCCATCGATGATGCATTGTTGATTTTGGTTTTTGAATCGAGCGGCGTTGGGCTGTTCAGTGACTGCAAAGAATCACAGAGTTAGTACAAGCTTCATTGCAAAAGTGCTAGCCAATTGAGCTTACCTGAATGTTTTCCTTGAGGAGTAACTGTCGCTCCTTTCTGGGCGACACTGCTCCCTTGAGCTTGCTTGGAGTTTGGAAAAAGGCTGTTATTTCGCTAAAAAAGATAACCCGTTAGTATAAAACCCATAAGATGAAGTCACCGCAATGTCAGACTTACCTGATATTGCCCCCCATGACCTCTGCCATGTGTTCGTTTATCCATTCGAGTTCGCGTCTTGCCTCGTACGCAAAGTCCTCCATATCAGCGTAAACGAGGTCTTCAACTACATGTGCTTCCCGGTCCATCCAGTCCGTAGAGCCCACAATGGGACCCAAGTTTTTTAAAGGTCTTGACATGATAGTAGTGTCTGTTGTTCTCACTTTGTCAATGTAGTGAAGCTGTCTTTAGAAAATCAGGAAAAGGAAAAGTAAAAAGATTTAGTAGTGATTAAGCGAAATAGTGAAAGCGGCAGGCTTTACAGTGCTGGCTAAAAGTTAAAAAACAACAACAACAGTGCAAGAAGGTGCAAATGTTGTGACTACTGAGGGACCATGTAAATAAGCTAATGAGATCGAATGATGAGTGCCTTTTGGTTGTCGTGATATTACAGTGTCGTAGTAGCGTCAAACTTTGGAGTTGGAATGAAATTTTTTGCTGGAGGTAAAGTACCGGCTGGTTTGTTTTCTTGTTTACTTTCCCGATGTTGTCGTGGGCATGTGGTTTCCATAGCAACGAGGTACAAAAAATTCAAGTTAAAATCAAACTTCAAGCGATAAAACCTATGTCTTAACTTAAACAAGGGTTAAGGCATTTGGACAAACAAATATATACACATCTGCATAATACTGTCTAAATAAGTTGTATAGACTGTTGAAATTAACTAGGTAAAATTATGAACTATATCAATACAGATAAATTTATAAATGCTGATCTTTTCTGTCTTTTTTGTTTAAGCCACCATCTTATCAACACGTCAATTCAAAGCGAGAACGTTAGCTTTTGTAAATTGCAGTTCAAAAAAAGTTCATCAGAGTTAAATTAGATGATAAAATATTCACTTATAATTGAGATAATATTATTAGTATACATATAGATTTACAGTAGATACATTGTTTCTAGTTTCACATCTTAAAAAGGTCTAAGTACTTGATTTGGCAAAGACAATATCATCATGATTAGCAGACTGAACTAAACAACATTATATATATAATCAGTTTATTGTCCTTATAACTATTTAAAAATTATACATAGAAGACATTAATACAACAAAAATAACCCTCTTAGCGGGGAATGCGCCATTTACTATATATTTCATTCACTTCGATGGCACCGAATTTTCCACGAACTCAGTCCGTGTGTTAAACAACATTATTCTATAAGTCGTTTCTTTTCAAAATATTGAGGTAGCTCTTGATAATAACTCATAATGCTTATCAAATGATAAATAACGAAATATTTAAAAAAAAATGACAGTAAAGGGTTGTCTGTGTGCGCTTGTTTTTTTTTTTTTTTTTTTTTTTTTTTTTTTTTTTTTTTTTTTTTTTTTTTTTTTTTTTTTTTTTTTTTTTTCTTCATTTAATTCACTCTGTTTCAGATTTTTACCCACCAAGACCCTTTATCGAATCCACTTATTATTGTATCTAGTTGTGGTAATTTTAAATTTAATTTGAAATTCCTTTTATTGCTCAAGTTTATAACAATCTTAGATTAGTTGATGATTGGTACTGCCATGAAAGTGTATAACATTTTTTAACAATTAGGACACCAAGGGTTGTGAAATACCCAAAAGCTCTCCAGTAATAGTGATCAGAGCCAAACCAAATTTAACTGAGCCTTCTGATATGTTACGTGTATTTTTTTTACATAAGCTCATTGACTTTTGCTTATTCATAAATGCTACTGAGAGGTACAAAACTTCCAATTCAACATCTAGCTATTGGGGCAATAAACAAGTTTATATACAACAGTAAAAAAGATACAGGCAAATAGTAAATGTGAATTTGCTTCCGCCAGTGCGAACACAACTACACTTGTATAACCTTCATGTACTCTAATGTTAAAACTTCTAAGCCAGGGCTCTCCCCTCTCCATAACGTACTTTGATGACTTTAAAGTCATTTCCATTTTTATTTTATTTTATTTTATTTCATTTCATTTTAATTTTTTTAAGTACCCTAAAAACTGGAATATGTTTTCCCAAACCAAAGAAAAAGAAAAGAAAAGCAAAAGTACACAGATGAAGCTTTGACTATGCTCAAAAACTGCTTGTAAAACGATAAGCTAAATACTGGCAGCAGAAGCAGCGTAATATATAAATCATCTTTTTTTTTTTTAATACCTTTTAAGATGATTTCAAATTTAGCCAATTGTTAATGCTTTCGCTGTTTACAGATATCACAGTTTTTAGAAACTCTAGAGTAAACCTGAGATAATAAGAAATGAAATTTCACAGTAGTCTCATATTTCTGTAATGATTTCCATCAAACAAAAAAAAAAAAAAGAAAATAAAAGGAATGCAAATTTCTCTAAATACATTTACAACATATAAATAAACCAGCTAACCAGCATTAGGCATCAACCTCCATAGAATCCTTATTTACTGCCACTGCCGCTTGCTCTTGTGCAACTTTCTGCAGCGCCAGTTCCTTGCCACGGAATTCCATTATCAGCACGCGGTTAATAAGCGCGCGAGCAGCTTCGGCCATATCTAGAGTGGTGCGTAAACACGCATTCATCTGGACCTCTGTCAGAGCGCCACCATCAATCGCCATGCTCACAACCTCCTTATTGCTTGCAGTCATGTAGCTCACAACAGCCGATAGGTCGCCGTGCTGCGCGCGGTACTCTGGGTCGGCGTAGGGCTCGGAAGTGGAGCCAATCGGGATCACCGCCGCACCCGCCGTCACAATGTCGCGCAAAGCAATGTCAGCGTTCACCAGCGCTGTGCTTGCAGCATTCACGCCGGCGGCATAGAGCGATTTGGAGTTCAGACCGCACTCAATAACATTTACAAATAAGTCAATCGTACTCTTGGGATATGCTTCGAGCAAAATGGCGGGACTAAGCGAGTTTTGTATAAACGCTGCCATCTCGCGCTCTAGTACCGATGTGCCATTGGGACGAGCTGACGTGGGTCCCTGGCCTTGGCCCTTTTGCAAAAGCTCAACGTTAGCAGGGTCGACAATAAATGGCGCGAGCTTGACCTCAACGTTGAACGCGGCGCGGTCAGTAAAGGAGCCACGGATAGGGCGCGGGCCGTGTACGGTGCATTGTAATCGAATGCCACCAGCTTCATAGAAGCATGAGCCGCTGGCATTCACCACCAGGTTGGGCTGGAGAAAGATGCGTTGGAAATGCTCGGGGTTGCGAGTGCGCGCATCTTCGCGAAGATTGCCAAGCAGGCCGGAGTTTGTCTCATAGGTGACGCTGACGGCATCAATAGGGCCAAGAACTCTGCGTCTATCTTGTAAGGCAGCCATGACTTAAATGTTGATATATGTATGTGCGTGTAGATGTGTTTTGCCTTGTGCTACTGGGCTGACCTAGCAATGTTGGCAGGCGAATCGAAAAAATTTACCGATGTTGGTAGCGCTGGGAGAAGTTAGGTGGTTAGGGTTAATGTTATTTGGCGGGTTGGGATTACTGAGCTGGAAATTCCTTGATACTTCCATCTCCCATCTGTAAACACCAACCGTAGCTATTCGTGACAGAGAGGGATATCCTAGTGACAGGAGTTGTCCCCAGCTGTCCCCAATGCCCAAACAACGCATAGAAATGAAATAAAAAAAATTGTGACTCTTTTAAGACACTGCGTATGAAACAGTGTGTAATATTTGCTACGACCTGAGAGTTCACGTATTGTTGGCCGCCTGTTTTTCTACTTTTTTTGTTTTCACGATCGTGATAGGAAAAAAATATAAATAAATCAATAAAGGATAATAGAGCCACACTCAGACTGCTTTTCCTAGGCACTAGCGTCGTTGCGCAGAAAAGCCGTTGCAGCCCAGCTGCCAGGTTTTTATTTAGTATACAAACTTATTAAAACTTTGGTGGACCTTATAACCGAGTGCTTTAAAAAAATTTCATTCTCTTGATAAGGTAGGCATTGCTACTTGCAGGTTTCATGATGATGCACTAGAAATTACATTTCATGAAAAGCCCAGCTGCAGGTACCTATAGAAGCAAAAGTTTGCTTTGTGATTTCTACCAACAATACGCAGTCACGGCCCATTAAACGTCGAGATTGCAAAAAACTCTTGTTTGCTAGCCATTGCAGCTGGGCCACTTCGGCACTACAACGCATATACAAGGGTAGATTCTTCGAATGACAAGTGGAACGCAGGACTGTCATAAGTTTCATGTGAAAAAAAAATAATGCTGAACAGAGCTTAGTCCGAACCCCCGACTCAACTGCCATTGAAGAGTGGGAGTTTGGCGGAACTCTCTTGCGTTCTGCTCAATGCCAGGATAGGCAATGTGAGTTGGGCCCTAGTACCTAGGGCTAAGCCCCTGAGAGCGTAATAATGATTACTGACCTTACAGACAAGAAGCCTTGAGCCTTTGATTTGACTTGACAAGCCCAAGGTATTATTAATGCTGCTCCAGTTGCTATAAATCACTACAATTATAGGTGGAAACTACCATTTATTTCAGATCGAGCATGAAGCGAAATTTGCAGGTATGGAGAGTCTGGTTTGTACCTGTTCACCTGGTTTTAATATCTCTCGCACGGCCTTCTTATTCAGGAGACAGTGGAGAACCTGCTTTGACACCTACCTAATACCTGATAACGAAAACATATGTCTTTGTACTCGACTTTCCCAAGTCAGATTGGTTTTGGGCTGCTTAGTCTCTTTTTAAACCATCACGAAACCAAGCCAAAAAAAAAAAAAAAAGAAAAAAAAAAAAGATATGAATCTCTTCAAGTTTATAGATGATTTTCAGCATAGCCTACCTTGGAGGACGGGTTATTGCGTGCTGACTCTTCATGGAGTGCCCAGCTTACTCTTGTTCACGAGACCCAAATGAAAACCTTTGAGACTTTCAACTGCCCATTTAAAACCATCGAATCAGGGCTCCAACTCAAACAAAAAAAATTACAAAAAAGTAAAAATAAAAAATCTGCAAAAGAAAAAAGCAAAAAAAATAAAATAAAAATAAAAAACCCTTTTGGATCGACAGAAAACGGTTTGTTCAAGGCCGACCACGTCAACCTAAAATAGCGCCTGCACCGCACCGCAAGACTGTACCACGGCCCCTCCCGTTGGTGGCCGACCATGTGGGATCTCCATCCTCTTCAGTTCGCGTCTTAAGCAAGAAGCCCGAAGAAGTTTACAAGGGGAGCAGCTGCTGCCCTTGTTCCCCTCTCTTTGTGGACTATAAAACAGGCACTTGGTCCGACAGTTTAAAAGAAGAATAATTATTCATTTACATTAAAATTAAGGAAGAAAAAAAAAAAAAAGTTGAAAAACTTCGAAGAAATTTTAAATAAAAAACCGACTCTATTTGAAATTGCTCTAGATATTTATTATTAGTGCTAAAAGAAAAGTAAAAAAAAAAAATTAAATAAATAAAAAACCTACGGCAACAAACTATTTTTTTTTCCATCTCAGCTATCCCATAGTCATATTTCCATTCCACTAGCATCACCTTTTCAGAGTCTTTCCATTATGCCACTGATAATCAACTCAAGTGCTTCTATTGCCTCGTCCAACTTTAACAATAACAACAGCACCAGTTACAGCCTTGCTGACGACCAGAGTTCCTACGTCTCCTCTGAGTATGGCCCGCCCGGGATCCTCCCACGCACAAAGCGCCCTGCGCCTATTACCATCCCCTACCAGCCGTCACCCAACCCCTTTCACACTCTCGACCTCTACTTACCAGCCGGTGGACTCAGCGAAACCACTCCTTGGTTGATTTTCTTGCATGGTGGCTACTGGCAGGATGCTACTCAAAGTAAAGAAGTTGGCGCTAGAGTTCTCACGCGGCTGCCGCCGCACTGGGCAGGCGCCTCCATCGACTACCGGCTTTCTCCTGAGATTTCGCATCCGGGCCACCTCAGTGATGTTCACGCCGCTGTGCGTTTCCTGCGCTCGGCATATCAGATTCAGTCGGCTGTCATTATGGCGCATGGGGCCGGCGCTTGCATTGCTTTTCAATTTCTTGCTGCTCAGCTCTCGCTCATGGATGATACCTCTCCGTGCTGGATTAAGCACGTAGTTGGCTCCGGCGGCGTTTATGATCTCGTTGATTTGGCACGCGACAGTCCCTACTACCGCTCCTTCATTACTGACGCGTATGGCGACGACCCTGAACACTGGTTCGAGTTCTCTCCCCTGCAGAGCGAGTGGCGCGCGCTGCATACTCCCAACCTCAAAGTGACCCTCGTGCACTCAAAGTACGATGCAATTGTGCCGCTGGGTCAGGCGCTCAAGTTTAATGACATTCTCGTAACCGCTGGTTTCCCCGTTTCGTTGCGCATAGTCAACATTGACGGCCACGACGACGTTTTGGACACATCGGATTTACCAAGCATTGCTCGCGAGGTTTGTGACGAGATGGACCGCCAAGAGGCAGAGCGCTCTCCGCAGCTTCCCATGTACTAATTTCTCCTTGTAACCGATACCCAGATTATCATTTTCTTCACTTTGCATTATTTTCAAGACAAGATTTTTTTTTAATGAAAAAATACTAATTGACTTTTTTTTTTAAAAAGAAAAAATTTCGCTTCATCATCAGTTGCTAGCTAATCCTGTTTGATCCATCGCGTTTCTACTTTTTAACCACTAATTTTTTTTTCATTTTAATTTTTATTTTTATGTATAGAACCAATTATTCTGCATCCAACTTTGTTTTGAAACGCACACTTGAGTTATATAAGAAAAAAAAAATAGTAGATTATGTCTGGAGACAGCCTCGCAAGGCTGATGGATTGACCAAGGCTCATCGCCAGTCGCCTGCGCCTGGTTGAGGGAAATACGCAAGATTATCAAACACGCCAGAAGTTCCCCTAGTAAAAAAAATAATAAAAGAAAATAAAAAGAATGAAAACAATAAAAAAAAAGGGAGAATGAAAATGCACTCTATAGCAACGGTAACAGGAGCAGATGCCATTAAAAATCTCTGATGAGATGAGAAACAGCTGGAAGTGGCTGTCATTTCTGACAGGCATGTAATCGTGCCCTCTTCCCCCTTATTCTCCCCGAAAAAAAAAAAGACAAGTGCGACGCACGACCGCTAAGATAGCGTCAGTCATAGCGCATGCGTGAAAAAGAAAGGCACGAAAGAGAAGCTTTCCCGAGGTTTCACAAACCCCCGTCTACTGCATCTTCAAGTAAAAATGCCCGACGCTTGTAAAAAAAAAAAAAACACCAACGAAAGAAGAGGTGTGGAAAACGTGACCTACAAAAAATCTGGGGGATGAATAAAAAAGGTCATTAAACCTGCAGTATGTGTTAAGTGCTGCGACTTATAATTTACAATTGAAAGAAAATGTATCTACAATTTTGATGGTGATTCGCAAATAGGGGGAGCATTGTAATCTCACAATTATTCCATAGGGTTTAGATGAGATACAACTAATAATTCTGTAAAATTAAATAAGTTCTACTTAGATTACTTTGATTAACCAGTTACATAAACATGAATTATTTTTGAACTCTACCTTTCTTTTTTTGTAAGAAAATCTCCTTCCAGTCATTATTTAAAATATTCCAGAGGTAACTCGTACTTTACTCACTTAGTATATAGACCATCAGTTTGATATCATATATGCTTTTGACAATTCTATGAACCAAAAAAGTCCTGTGTATCTTTTACTTATTTTCCAGACTCCTATCGCCATAAATACTTTTTTCAAAGCCTATCACGCTCTGCAGGATCCAACGTTCCTTGAAGGAGAGCACATTGAACGTGAGCAGCAAAAGTGAAAATGATTTTAATGAGTAATAATTTGTATCTAGTGACGGGCCTTTTTAACATTTATTTCTTAAGGTTTTGGCCAGATGAATACTAGCCAGCATTAAAAATCGCAAATTCTAGCGTTTTCTCCAGATTTAAAAAAGCTCTTTTTTCTATTTATGGAAACAACTCTCTTCTTGAAAAAATGAAAATAAAGGTGAATCACAAGTGGCAGTCAGTAATACCAATGAATCTAACATTATTAGTAATGATTATAAAATAAAGCATCATCATTGCTGAGAAACAAAAAAAAAAGATTCATGACGAGTGTGGGCCAATCAAGGTGCCGGCGTGTGCTGACGTAGTAGCAGCCTAGTCAGGGCCAAGCCCAAGCCAAGGGCCAAGACGAAGCAGCGGCGGGTTTTTCTTAAGATAAAGAAACAAAACAAACTGAAAAAATAAAAGAGAGCTCTGGTTGAGTTTAAACCAACTTTTCAAAAGTAGATATATATATATATAATGGCAGAAAGAATGTATTCAAAGCCTTCAATTAACAAAGATGAGTAGGGATTCTATGAAAAGGTTTCTAAACAAGTTTTAAAACAAAATCAGAGAACTCATGTTGAACCGGATAGGAACAAAAATGCATGGCGACAAAAAAAAATCCGCCAAGCGAATGAAACTTAAATCGCATAGTCAACAAAAGAAACCTTTCAGGACTAGCAGTAAAATTAGTGTTTCAACATTAACGAGAAAAAAAAATAGATTTTTATAATTTTATATTTTTAAATCACCTTCTATTTCTTCTTCTCTTCTTTTCCTCTACTACTTTATGTTTATTGACGTTTTTCTTTTTTACTGTGGTTTTATTTTCTACAAACCTGTCTATTGCCGTAGCTTAGTGCAACATCATACTTAGAATATCAGCAAGATCACAACAATTACTCGACATCTTTTTCAACCCATCAGTTGCATTTATCAAAATCAGATCTTAATATTAATCAAAGTAAAGCCATTTGCTTAATTGAAAAAAATACTGTCTATTGAATTCTAAGACCTATACCACGGTACAATTGGGGTATCTTTACGCAAAACTTTTCAACTATACTTTTAGGGCAACCATATTTCAAAAACATCAGAACCTCTTTACTTGATCCTGACTTCAACTTTTTACCTATCATTCTTTTAAGCATTACCTGAAAGTTTTAAGTTACTTTTAAAGAAATTGCGAATTGGTCAAACACCTGAGAATCGCCCAAAAAAAAGAGCCTTTCATTTAATACTTTTGAACGTTTTGCAACATTTGTTTCTTTCTGTCCTTTCAATTTGTTTTGTTTTACCAACAAAAAACTTTAAAATCACTATACTATTAAATGAGATTTCTATCTTGGCTTTTGCTGCTACCTCTTGTGGCAGGAATTGAAGTTGACTGGTCTAGCCAGGCTTCTATCAACGACGGTACCGCTCTCATTGCAAAGGGTCTTATGAATTATTACAATGGCAACGACACTGGCCAAACTCCCGGCATGTTTTCAAACCCTTACTACTGGTGGGAGGCTGGTGCCGCTTGGAACTCTATGCTCGATTACTGGTACTACACAGGCGATACTACTTATAACAGCATCCTTAAAAGCTCGCTGCAGTTTCAGGTTGGTGAAAACTGGGACTATATGCCATCAAACCAAACTACTACAGAGGGTAATGACGATCAGGGATTTTGGGGCATCACCGTCATGGCCGCTGCTGAAAAAAACTTTGAAAACCCCAACGACGACCAGCCCGGCTGGGTTTACCTTGCCCAGGCTGTTTTCAACACTATGGCCGCACGCTGGGATGACAAAAACTGTGCTGGTGGCTTGCGGTGGCAGATTTTCACATGGAACAATGGCTACGACTATAAAAACACGGTTTCAAACGGTTGTCTCTTTAATCTTGCTGCGCGTCTGGCACGCTACACTAAAAATGACACTTATGTTGAGTGGGCGGAAAAAGTATGGGACTGGACCAAGTCAGTGGGATTTATTATTGACACTGATGAATGGTGGCCAGTGTATGACGGCGGCTTTATCAAAAATAACTGTACCGACACGGAGCCTATTGAGTGGACCTATAATTCTGGCCTATTTATGTCTGGATCTGCGGTAATGTACAATTACACAAATAATACTGTCTGGCTTACCCGCACCAGGGGGATCTGGAACCGCGCACGAGTATTTTTTTTGCCGGGAGATATTATGTACGAGGCCGCATGTCAGCCATCCAAACAATGCAATAACGACCAGCGCTGTTTCAAGGGGATCTTTTCTCGATTCTTGGGGTTGACATGCTTGATGGCCCCGACTTTGAGCTCAGAGATCCAGCAGTTCTTGGCAAACTCAAGCATTGCTGCCGCACAGTCATGCAGCGGCGGCACCGACGGACACACGTGCGGACTAGATTGGAGCCATACTGGCTGGGACGGCTACTACGGCCTGGGCGAGCAAATGTCTGCGCTTGAAGTCATGGTAAATCGGCTAGTGTGGACGCGCCCGCCACCACTGACCGAGAACACTGGTGCCACGTCCGCCAGTAACGGTAGTGCTGGCGCGGCTCAGGAAGAACGCCGCGTCGCTACTCACCTTACTATTGGCACCAGAGACAAGGCTGGCGCAGGCGTCATCACTGCCATTGTTCTCATGTTGTTGCTTATAGCTTCATGGTGGCTTATTTTTTAAGCTACAGCAGACCGCATCACGATTAAACCAAAAAACCTTTTGGGAAAAAAAAATACAATGAAGCTGTTTTATATAGCATCTTTTATTTATGGGGAAGGGTTGTGTATTTTTTTTTTTTTTTTTCAACTGTAAAGTTATTTTTCGCTATTGGTAATTTTTGCTATCTGTTTTTGTTCCCATTTTATATTTATTTATTTATTTCCATTTTTTTTTAATAATTGTGTATACATGACTAAAGGCCACAAGAAAAATAATAATAATAATAATAATTATTGAATAGTATAATCGTGATGGAAAAAAAAAGATAATTAAATTAACCAGAAAATATTTACCGGTTTCACAACTTGACTAAAGGCTCTCAGCGTGGATAAGGGAGTGCCGGACCATTAGATCAGGGCTAAAGCCTCCATTGAAAAAAAAAAAAAATCCCACTAATTTAGTTGCCAGAAAAAGGTTTTGTAATAAACCATTTTAATGTAACCATATATATTTATCTGTATAAAATGGAGGCTGACTTGTGATAGACCGTTGAAAACAGATTGTTGGATTGCGAAATATGGGTAATTGGAAACCAAGAGTTTTTTTTTTTTTTCAAAAATGGTTAGTTTTAATACATTACAAGGCCCAAAAGAAAAAAAAAAAAAAAGAATAAACGATCGTGTTACCTATCCACCGTTGAACACGGTAGACGCATGAGTTCTGTGGGCTTATCCTGTGCTTTATTCACGTAGTTGCTGGAAGGTCTTGACCTATTTCATGATCCTAGCTATCCCGGCACGCACTTGAAAAAAAAAAAAAAATCTCAACCCCTCGTGGGGGTTAACAAAAACAACAATAACAACCTCGGGTACAGAACCTTCTGCTTCTTTTCTATCTTAAAAAGATTATAATAATAATAAAAAAAAGGCTTTATGGTGTCACCCACGAGCATACGACCGTTCGAGACAATATATCGCGCGGGCACTAAAAAAAAGAATTGGGGTCTGGGACTGTGAGAAGAAATGAGGCTTTTTTGTATTTTATTTTATTTTGGTTGGTTGCTAACCATAGACTACTACTGCTCATGAATTTATTCAACAGCACCGGTGCGGTCAGAGTCTTGGCAGCATCAAGTTAATCCGGCCGCCATCTTACGGATCAATCCAAAAATTTCAAAAATCCAAAAAAATAAAAAGATTTTTCTTCTTTTCCTGAAAAAACCAGACAGGTCATTAAATCAGGTTGGGAATGAATACCCTGACAAAACAGGAAGGAGAGAAAAAAAAATTGAAAATTAATTTAAAACATTTTCTCAAAAACAAAAAAATAAAAACTATATATATATATATATAAAGGTGCTTTTTTATATTACTTTTATCAAGCTTGCTTATATTCCAATTACCAAGCTCAGGTTTGATTTGCAAATGTATATATTTACAATTTGCAAAAATTTGGCGACAAACTATTAACATTTGACAGCCGATACTGACTTGTAGATTGCACTTGTTCATACTACCATCACTTCTATTTCCATTCCCAAGTTTTAGACTTTTGTAAAAGAAACTCAGCAACCTAAACGGCCTAATCCAGCAAGCAACTGTATATATGTATAATATGACCAATTTTTTTTTTTAAAGACATCCAAACTGAACCAGATAAAAGCAAGGAAAGCGCCAAAATAACCAAAAAAAAAAAAAAAAAAAACCCAAAAATCAAGATGAATTATTAGCAACATTTTTTATTTTTTTTTATTTGATAATTTGAACCTAAGCTGCGAGACTTAGCGAGACACCCTCTTTAAAGTAGTAAAGTAATAGCTGCGAAAAGGGCATTTTGCTCATTATTTCCTTAGCTGTTTACCTAAAGTAGAAACCTGCTGGCAACAAAAACACTCTCAGCCTTGCGGTTGTTTTCAACTCCAATAAAAAAAAATAATTCATGACGTGTTGCCATGTGATAATCAATTCTTGGATTAATCACGTAGAATTAAACAAATCACCTTTCTTTCTAGGCAATGAACCATTAGACCCATCTCTCTATTGTCAAGACAACACCCCCCACATTAGAACCTACAGCGGTCATCCCCAGTCCGTTAGAGATGAAAAACGTGGGGGAAACCTTTGTATACTGACAATACCATGATTGAAATCTGAGTTAAAATCAATCTTACGAAATATGATACATATTTCTTGTACGCAGCAACTTTATCAGCGTATCTATACATATTAAAGCTTTGCAGTAATTATCAAGTTTTTTATTTTTACCATTTTTTCTTCCGAATTGTTTTTTATAACCCACTGATTCCCCCCATTTTACTCTGGGATTTTGTGAATACATTTTTACATGATAATTTACAAAAAATTGAGTAATACCGTTAGTTATATTCATCCGACTTTATAGATTAACCACGTACCATTTGCAAATTTTTCGCATTCAAAAATTTTGTATTAACAGGGCAAGTTGTGGAGAAAGTAAAGGGTGATATATATTATTTAAGTGAATGATTGCCATTTGAGGCTACTGACATCATAGCGATCCCTAAGAGTTTTCAAACTGAGCTGTTCTTTTTTTTCTTTACGCTGGTAAGTTAATCATGAAAATCATGAACCATCTTACTACAAACTTCCCCAAAATTTTGTGTCTACCTTTTGCTAAGAGTCTCGACCTTCAGTCGCTGGCCATGCAGGATGAGCAAGATGGTGCGGACATATCCTTGTTCTCCAAGAGTGAAAAGCACCGTATTGTTGTATAAGCGGGAAGGCGCACTGGCTAAGCGAGCAAAATCACGGTACGGCTAAGGGCCGTCTACCGATGCAGGTTGCTAGCGGGCAAAAAGTCCATGTGAACAGGGGCTAATGCTCTTTGTACAATAGAAAAAAAAAAGGGTTGATACTTTGCTACTGTAACCTATAAAAATATAGAGATATTATTAGCACTATTATCATCAACTAGTGTTTCAGCGCTTTGAAATAATCCTGAAGGTTTAATAAATAAAATGTCACCCGAGCGGGTTTACGATCACAAGAGGTGATTGGTGCCGGATCTAAAAAACAACAACAACAAAAAACATGTGGGTAGGGAGCATTCACACTGGCCAAAAGACATTGGTGTTAAATAGATGCGACTGTATGATAGTAGTGCAGATAAGACAATGGTTGATGATACCATGATAATGCAAAAAAAACAACAACAACAAAATTAAATAATCTTATTGTAAAACAGCCCCCACTAAAAGAGTGAAACTCTAGGCAGTGTCAAGTTAACTAAACCAACAAGAAAAAAAGGTCAAGCCTTGGCTGTTAAATGTTCAAAACCTCATGCTACATTGATATTAAACCAGCCTTACTGAGAATTCAAAGTATTTGTGATTTAAATTTCAAGTAAATGGATAACAGTAACAACAATGGGAAAACTGGAAATAAGCACCGCAAATTTCATTTTAAGACTTTGTAATTGATTATAAATGGATTGTAAAATGGATTAATTATGCATTGTTTTTTGATTTTATGATAAAGAAAACTTGATGGAAATTCCGCGTGTGTTTCCTACTGCCTTTTATTTTCCTTGCTGATTTAACCTTTTTGACGTGCAACAACCGTTGAGGGTTTTCTTCTAAAATAAATTTGGTTTTTAATTTTATACTTGATTGTCTAGATTTCTTTTTCTCAAGAATTTCTTCCCATGAGAGCAAATAGTTTGCTTAGTTCCCGTATGATTGCTGCCGATTAATATCAAGTCAGGAAAATCTTGGTGATTTTTCCAGATACCAAAAGGGTTTCCGAAAGGATAAAAATAAAAATAAAAAATTAAATAATAATCACAATTGATACCAGCAATGATTCATTTAAATACCAATATTGCGCAGACCATCTTATTTCCACTAAACCAAAAATATTGAAAATACCAAAAAAAAAAAAAAAAAAAAAATCTAATTTATATAAAAAGCATACCCTTTTTTCCTCTTTTCTTCTTCTTTTATACTCATAGTTATATTTTTTTATCTTTATCTTTATAGACCTTAATCCTGCCGCGATCTTGTTTACTAATGCCATTAGACCGTCTACCCGTTGAAATCTTATGGCACATTTTCCAGTACGTAGAACTCGGCGCCCCTCATAACTACTCAGGATACTATTATCACAGATCCCCCTCGCCTGCCAGCATTGACAGCACCAGCGACACCAGCAGTAGCGATGATGACTCTGATATCATCTCGCAACAGCAGCAGAACGAGGAGGATACCCGCAAGTGGATCATGAAAACGCGGCTATCTCTTGCCCACGTTTGCACAAAATTTCACTACATGCTGGCTCCACGCATTTTTGAGGCGCTCAGAGTGTCGCGGTACCGCGCAACCAGCAGTTGCTGCGCTAGTAACCGTGACTCCAGCCCCGGAGCAGCGCAGGGACCCTTTTCGCAATATGCCCGAGAGACAATGCAACTACCCGAACATGTTAAAATTCTAGAAATCTCGTTAGGCCTGCTGCCCGCCAGCAGCCACGATGCCAGTGCCGATTCTGGGCTGGGTATTGACGGCGGCCTTGCCTTTTTCCCAAATCTGGTGAGGATCAAACTCTATTTTGAAGCTACGGCGGCCGCAGCGGGTGTCCTGTCTGGCGCAGGGCAGCGCCAGCTCGGGGCCATGCTTGCTCGGCACCCACGGAAGGTTGCGGTTGATTTGCTCGACGTGCCCGCTGAGCAGCTTGACCAACTCGTTGACATGGAGTTACTTGCCCGCGTTGAGAACCTTGTGTTTGAGTTCAAGCAGCGCCCCGCCCCAGCCGCCATGTATCAGCTCCCTTTAGAGCTTAATAAATCAATCGGGCGGATGACAGCATTGCGCACGCTCAAGCACCGGCCTGTGCGGCAACTGGAAACAGATACAAACTGTTTCCAGGCAGTAGCGGGCCTTGATGCCCTGTGTGCGGCGATCCGAGCTTTGCCCGCACTCGCCCACCTTGATCTTTCCGATATTACACCAGTGGTGGCTACGGCTAGGCGTGGTAGCGATTACAATGACGGCCGCACTTTTGCCGAGGCGCTGATGCGACGAACAGGGCCAAACTGGCTGCCGCCGACAGTGACAGCGCTGGCGTGCGACTGGAACCTGCTGCCCGTGCTGCTTGCAACTAACACCCCGGAGCGACTACGCGGCATGCGGGAGCTAGTGATGACGCTAACGCGCCGGTTTGCAATGCACGATGGCGTGATGCAGTTTGGCGCCGCGTTTGGCGCTGCGTTTGGCAACCTTGAGAGCCTGAGCGTGTACCGAGGGCCGGCTCCGTGGGCGCCGGGTGCGCCCTACGAGCTGGTCGCGGCGGTCCGCGCGGCGGCTCCGCGCCTGCATGCTTTGCGACTTCGCGGGCTCTACTCTGACGAAGTTGCAGGGATGGCGCATCTTTTCTCTGGGCTTGACACTGTACAGGTACTAAAAGTCTCTGATGACAGTTACGGATTAGGCGACAGCGGTTCTGGCGCATCGTCGCCGCGGTCAGGCGCATCATCGCCTAGGCGCCGCACAGTGCTGGATCCCATGCTCTCAGCTGCCAACCGTATCCTCATGTTTGCCGGGCAGGCTTTACGTGTCCTTTACATGCATGCAACCACCCGCGCGCAGCTTCTGCACTACCCTTTGCTCGAGTCACTATTACTTGATGAGCGCGCCCCCTTGGCGCCGCTGGCCTATATTATCTGGAATTACGAAGTGACAAAACTCTACCCATCGGCCAGTGCCGATCCCATTGATGCCCATGTTTTTAGCGAGTTTGACTCGCGGGGGCGGTTTTCCCTGCGCGAGTTTTGCGCGCCGCTGCGCGAGCTGGCGACGGGCCGGCCCGTCGTTTTTGCTGACCGCCGCAGCACCCAGCGGTTTAAATGGGACCCCGTGGTCATTGACGTGCGGCGGCTTCGCGTGCTTTTGCGCCGGCCGGAGCGACAACGCGTCTCATACCAGCCGCTCACGGGCACAGTACTTTTCAACTGCTAGCGGCGTATCCCAGCCATGTACACCAGGGTTTTTTTTTTTTTTTTTTTTTTATCCGGGTTCTGTTGGCATTTTCTTTTGTGGTGACTACGTTGAATTTTCCACTTGATGATAAATAATGATGACAACCATTGGAACTAATACCCTCCAAGGTCCTTAATACTAACAAAAAAATCTGATAAACCATCTCCCTTAATTTTTTTTTTTTTTCTTTCACTTTCCCCTCCTTCAATGTTTCTTTATCTTTTGTACCCCCTCCATCTAACTCCATTGCTCCCCCTTTTTCCAGAATGATTTTTTTTTTTCCTTTTTGAAAGAAAGGTCATCAATTCAAGAATAATATTCATAAGAAATTTCTTAAAAAATAAT